>NMUG010010375.1:0-10972 GCA_002855965.1 Monotropa hypopitys
ATTAATTAAAAATGACATACTAGAGTCCATGAACATGAATGATAAATCCATGAGGAACTCAAACAATTCCATAAATACATAAAGCTTTCATGATTTTACAAAGAGCATTGTGACCTAGGTGGAAGACAAGTTTGTCTCCCTTGTCTTCTTTTCTAGCATTTTTGTAACGCTTAAGGTGATGAAAGATAAAAGTTTATTTTATAGGTACAGAGAAGAATAGTTTTCTAATCGAACTATAATTCCTACTTACAATCAAAGTAGAAGTCTTGGAAACTACTTCATCAATTGACCAATCAAATAAAAGAAAGGGTCTAAAGATATGGTGTCCTCGTAACTATGGTGATGATTACTCATGCTTTACTTGGGTAAGTTTTATCACACACAAAAATGAGGCATATGAGAAATTTATAAAGCTTGTTGTTAGAATGCAAAAAAACTGGGCAAGGAGATCCTGAAAATTCAAAGTGACCATGGAAGGGAGTTTTACTACTATCAATTTAAAATATATTGTGATCAGAATGAAATACAACACCAATTTTTAGCACCACGTACTCCACAACAAAATGGTGTGGCTAAAAAAAAATAGGTCACTACAGGACAATGCTAAAGGAAAAGAAGCTACCATTATACTTCTGGGCAGAAGCTGTTAATACGGCTTGCTATATCGGTAACCATATATTCCTTTGTCCAATTTTAAATAAAACTGCATATGAGCTTTATCATGGCAAAAGACCTAATATCTCATATTTTAAGGCCTTTGGTTGCAAGTGCTTTATCTTGAATACTAATATCAACATTGGCAAATTTGACTCTCGTTGTGACATCAAAATATTTCTTAGATATTCAACATCTAGTCATGCTTATCGAGTGTTTAATAAAAGAACTCTAGTTGTTGAAGAATATGCAAATGTCACTTTTGATCAAACTGAAAATGTTGATATGCATGCTATTCCAAATAATGAAAATGATGCTAATGTATTTCCCATACATATCTATGATGACAATGATACTTCAGAAAAGGAGGAAACTGAGAAAAATCCAAGATTATTGCTAAATTACCCTAAAGATCAAATTACTAGAGATCCTAATGCTGGTATAACCACTAGGTCACGTGCTAATATATGTTCACACCTTGCCTTTCTCTCACAAATAGAGCCTAATAAATTTGATGAAGCCGAAAAATATGAATATTTGATGTTGGCAATGCAGGATGAATTAAATTATTTCGAGCGAAATAAGGTGTGGAATCTAGTGCCTAGACCAGATGATCATTCAATTATTGGAACTAAATGGGTGTTTACAAATAAACTAAATGATAAAGGAATAATAACTAAAAAAGACAAGGTCAATAGCTCAGGGATACACACAAGAATAAAAAGTTGACTTCGAGGAAACATTCGCACCTGTTGGACGGTCTAGTATACCCACCTTCCTTTATTTCCCCTTTGAGGCAGGGAGAAAAGTATATCTTGTTTCAGCCACGTGACGGATTCATTAGGTAGATATTGAGTTTCTTTTGCATGGATTTTGGGATTTTGTGAGTTTTTAACTCTATGACATGAGTAGGAAGTTGTTGAGCCTTTTATAGGACTTGTTGGTGGCATCTTAGTTTATTTTGCTAGCATGTTGCAATGACTTATTTTGGCACTAGTTTCTAACCTTATTATACTTTAGGCTTGAGTCGCTTGTGAGTCATACCTTGATTGTCTAGAAGGATAGATTAGTGGAGACTTATGCCCAAGTGAGCTCAGTGCCTTATCTTTCCTTGGAGTGGTGTCAAATAAACCATTGTTGTCACGAAAACAAACATTACTCGTTGTCGGTCTCACTATCTTTCATATAGCATTGAGAATTCACTATCATTGTCATATCTTTTGGGTTGGCATGCACGATTGTTGATAGCCGTAGGAGAGGATTTTAGACATTCTTTGATTTTTGTGCCGGTTCATTCCTTCTTGCAAAAAACCACTTACTAGCCCATTTGAGCCCCTTTACATGAACTATTTTCTTGATTGAGCCATACATTTCCATATTTAGCTTGAGAATAGCTAAAAATCATGTCTAGGATGTATTTGGTGTTATAAGGTGGTTTATGTTATTTTTCATTATTGGTGTACCTTTCCCCTAGAAAAATCATAAAAATTTTAAAAGTTGGAAAACCAAACAAGTTGGGGGGTCACCTAATCATTTGTAAAGAAGAAACATTTTGTTCTTCATGTTTTGAGATGTATTGGTAGTTGAGGAAAATAGAAAAAATGAATAAGGCATAGTTGAAAAGTAAAGAATTTGAGATGTATTTTAGTTGATGAGGGTCCCATTGATTGATTTGCCCTCTTATCATTTGTATATACCTATTCTCAAGCTCCAAAGTTAACCCTTAGCCCAATACGTGTCCGGTACGTGTCCGATATGTATCCGATACATTCCCTTACCTTACGTTATAACCGGAAAGGCCTATTTGATCCTATAGACCGACAATCATTTGTACATGTCAATTTATAGCACATGTTCCCTTTGCTATGTATTTCTAGTCATGAGATCCATTCACTTATATAGAGCTTCTTTTGTGTCACAATGTGCAAAATGTTTTTGGTTTTACATTATACATATCTTTCGCCCGCACATATGAGAGTTTAAGTATGCACCCATGTTTCGAATGTCTTATTTTGTTGAGTGCATGACACGGTGAGAATCGAAGTCGAGACTCGGTACGAATAGACTTTTGGGTTGTGTCTCACTTGCGACAATAGGCCTTGCACACACACATTAGATATTGGTGCCATGACTTGTTTTTACCTTGCTAGCTTAGTGAACTTTGTTTTCCCGCACTTCTTTCTAAGGATCCATTTTCTTTCTTATTGTTTTGAGTTTGGCTTGCGTACTTAAATGCCATGTAAAAGTAGTTTACTTTATTTTGTGGGTAGTTCATTGCTAAAAACCCTCACAAGACCTTACTCGTCCTACCGGGGTTGCCCGGGGGTTCAAAGGACCTATCCATTTACTTTCCTCATTGTTAGTTAGATCAAGTCATAGTGTGAGTTTGCTCGGAACTAGCAAACGATAAGTTGGGGTGTGTGAACAGCACACTATTTTGTAGTTTTGTGTGCTTATTTCACTTCCTTTTTATTCTAGTTCTTTGTGTTATTATTTACATTTTAGTTCCTTTTTATGTTTTTCTTTGTTTTGTAGTTTTCCTTATTTTTTAGGTTATTTATTGATCCCTAGACGAGTCCGGAAGTCCCGGCACTTTCCCGAGCCATGAGGTGAAGTTTGAGTATCAAAGGAGGCACCAAAGGTGCCAATTTCCAGAAGAGGAGTGACCAATTACCGGAAGAAGAGAGTCCAAGACATAGCAGAAAATCCCAACAGAAGGCTGACTGAGGCCTGGGTACTGGTCCCCGGACAGGTGGGGGACATGTCCCTCTTCCCTTTCCCACAAACCACTGAGCCATCTTCCAGAAGATCAAAATGTAGAAGGTTGATCCAAGCCCCGGGTACCGGTCCCCCATATGTACGGGGACCAGTCCCTCTATTGTTTTTCAGAAATCCCAAATTTGGGTAGTAGGTCATCAGTTGGGGTGAAATGCCCTGGGTACTGGTACCCGACGTGTACGGGGACCGGTCCCTCTAGTACAGTTCTGCGATTTTTGCCTCATTAATGGCAGTTTTGTAATTATTTTGGGCCGGGACTATATATACATTTGTATAATTTGTTAGGGTTACATTTTTCATTAGTTTTAGGTTTAGGTTAGGGGAGAGCCTCCCTCTCCCCCTCCTTTTTTCTTCTCTACCATCTCTCTAGTTTGTAGAGGTCATCCATGGAGCTTTGGAGTTTTTGCCAAGCTTTAACGACGTAAGGCTTTCTCTCCTCTCTCTATCTATATAATATATTGCTAGGGTTAAGTTTAATAAAATTTGTGTTTTCATTTGAATATTTGTGTTTTATTTGTGTTTTGTGCTTGTATGTAGTTTAATGGAGGGGTAGCCTCCTAGGATTGGCTTTGGGGTGGCTAGCATCCCATGCCTCAGCTTGTGTTGATTTGCTCCAAGTTAGGGCTAAAATGTAGTGGCCTAGGTTGTAGGAATTCACTACTTAGGGTCTTAGCCGAGCAGTGTTAATCTATTTGATGTGTCGTCAAAATAAGATGGCACGATGCATGCTTATAGCGATGTCCCGCTAGGTGTTCGACAAAATGCCTAAGTGAACACATTCACCTAAGAACCAACCAATTGATGTAGAATTGTGATCTTTAGGTAGCGTAGGGGTTAGGAGAATGTAGTTCTTACCTCAGGTCCAACCAAGGGTTGTCGACCTATTTGATGGGTCGTCGACATAAGATGGCACGGTACATGCTTGTAGCATGTTGCCCGATAAGTGTAAGTCGGCCTAGAGAATTTTAAATTTGTAAGACTCTAAAACGGGACTAAAATGTCAAAAATAAAAATAAATATGGCACAAGCATGCAAAGCATGCGCCACTCCCCCCAACTTAAATGGTGCAATGTCCTCAGTGCAAAAGACAGTAAAAAGAAGGGAAGAGAGCAAAGTATCTCTGGGGTGGTGTAAACCACCCAATACTATCATTACCTCAAGTTGCAAATGAAAATACCCGCAAATGTCCATGATAGAACAAAGAACCATACAAAGACTAACAAGTCAATACAAACTACAAAGAAAATGATTAGTCCAAAATTATTTGCTAATGGTAGCCAAGCATGCAAGCACTAATTTTATTTAAAAAATAGTATGAGTTCTCATGCGACTCTCCACGAGTAGTACTTTTCTCCCCGCTATTCTAACTTAAATACTGTACTAGAGAAGGAAATCTCTCGTAATTTCGGGGTAGGTCATTACTCAACAAGTGATGCCTCTCACTTTTTGGAGAGACACCCCAATCGACTTTCGCTTCCATCTATACTTTGCCAGGGTAATCCCAGAATATACACTACTAAGGCTAGAATAACGGGCAGCTATATTGGACCGTCCATATCCGTTCGAGCACGGCAAACACTAGGGGTATCTTAACCTCCAAGGATTTATTGTCTCCTAGATATTATTTAGATTTTTTTATATTTTAAAAGAAAAAATAAAGGTGCAAGAAACAAAAAAAAGAAAAATATAACAAAAGAAAAGAAAAAAAACTATACAAGAGAGATGGGGTAACAATCGAAAAAGTGACCCTTCAAATTGGAGGACCGCATTGACATGAGGGCCTCCCTGTGGGCCGTAGCATGAGGGGAACACACTTACCCCTTCCTAAAGTATTGTAGTCGACCAAGCCAAATGAATAAATATTTGGAGTACAAGGGGGTTTGGCGGCGTTTGAAAAATAAATGACCAACCACCCTACCACCACGGATGGCATTGATTTCCAAGGCCTTGACCATATAGATAGAACGTGGAACATGACTCGATAGAAGTCGGTCAATGCCAAGGAAATCAATATTTTCTAAAGCAAGCACAGGAGGTGGTGGAAGAAGTGCACAAAGAGTGGGGGACACATATGCAATGGAAGGTGGAAACTCATCCCTAAAAGTGGACTCACCAAGAGTGTCAATACAAATGGGTACAACAAGGGAACTCTTAAAATTCTATTGGTGAATACTAGGCAAATAAGGCTCCATGGCTAAAGGGCAAGCAAATATCACATTTCCACTACCCCATAGTCCGCCTCTAACTCCTCATCACTCGAGTCATACAAGTAACTTGCCAATTTCTTTGCATGAGGAGTGAGAGGAGTGTCAATTTTGGATTCGGGGAGCGATCCCATCTCGGCTTGGACCATAAAAAGGGTAGGAGAAATCCCCACATCCGGATTTTCTAAAAATTCAACCTCCTCGGAAGTAAGGCATTCCTCCTCCAAGGAGTAGGTGGGAATGGCCAGCTCAAAAGATAGAACGTCAAAGTCCACTTGACATGAAGAATTATAGGCCGTGATGTTGTCGCAACTTTGAAGAAAATAATGCAAAGTGTCCTCAAGATAATATGGGTGCGGTCTTTGGGGGTCAAGAAGTGCCTCCGGAGGGCAATGGTCATATGGTTCCAAGGGTGGCTCTGAATGATAAGTTTCGAGAAGAGCCACCACATCATTGTAGAGGGCCTTATTGGAATGACAATCTTGGAAAAATGTTTGAAAAGCATCCTCCAAGGTATTGGTGCATGATTGGTATGGATAAGGCTCTTCATGGGACCATTGTTCTGAGTATGAATTGGTTGGCTTCGGGTAAAAGAATTATTGTGGAGTCAATGCATCGTTATAAGAGTATGATAGGGGTGGTGGTTCATAGTTAGACTCACATTCCTGATAAAAGTTAGAGTGGTCATGGCCCTCTTGACTAGGAAGCTCAGGGAATGGAGGGTAGGACTCCCAATATTATTGATCCATGGTTTCCCAAGGATTACCGGAAGTCATGATCAACAACGTCTATATTTTTTGTTTTATATAAAAAATAAGAAGAAACAAAATAAGAGTGAATATATATGGCGAAACAAAAGAAAACTTCTAAACTAGCAAAAACGTAACTCAAACGACAATTTCCTGGCAACAACGCCAAAATGATGGAAGGACTTTTCCGGTCATTGATAAACGGAAAAGCCTATGCCAAGCATTAGAAATTTATACACACAAAAATAAAAACTCTACTAGTATAAAGTGGATAAGTTTGAGGTCGGTCCACAGGGAAATGACGGAGTTGAAGATAATTGCTTGGTTTAGAGGTTTGGTTTTGTGGAAGAGGCGGTAGGACATTAGCCTTTTGTTTTATCTTTGAAAACTTAATAAAACTAAAGCATAAGAAAGAAAAAGGGGAAAACTAATTAAACTAAGCAGAATGGAAATGAGATTCTAACTCCTAGCGTAGGCCAATGAATGATTATGCCAATATCCATGACAACATGAAGGAGGGATCGCGGCATAGGACCTCCCACGGGGTGTTTGACAATCAAGAACAAGTCACGGGTCAAGAGATGACATGGGGATTAGAATTTGGTTCTCTAGGCCGACTTACACTCATCGGGTGACATGCTATAAGCATGGGCCATGCCATCTTATGTTGACGGCCCATCAAATAGGTCGACAACCCTTGGTTGGACCCGAGGTGAGAACTACATTCTACTAACCCCTACGCTACCTCAAGATCACAATTCTGCATCAATTGGGTAGTTCTTAGGTAAATTCGTTCACTTAGGCATTTTGTCAAACACCTAGTGGGACATTGCTATAAGCATGCATCGTGCCATCTTATTTTGATAACACATCAAATAGATTAACACTGCTCGGCTAGGACCCTAGGTATTGAATTCCTACAACCTAGGCCACTACATTTTAACCCTAACTTGGAGCAAATTAACACAAGTCGAGGCATGGGATGCTAGCCACCCCAAAGCCAATCCTAGGAGGCTACCCTCCATTAAACTACATACAAGCACAAAACACAAATAAAACACAAACATTCAAATGAAAACACAAATTTTATTAAACTTAACCCTAGAAATAGATTATATAGATAGAGAGAGGAGAGAAAGCCTTACGTCGTTAAAGCTCGGAAAAAACTCCAAAGCTCCATGGATGACCTCTAAAAACTAGAGAGAAGATGGATAAGAAAAGAGGAGGGGGAGGGAGGCTCTCCCCTAACCTAAACCTAAAACTAATGAAAAATGCAACCCTAACGCATTATACAAATGTACATATAGTCCATGTCCAAAATAATTACAAAACTGCCATTAATGAGGCAAAAATCACAGAACTATACTAGAGGGACCGATCCCCGTACACGTCGGGTACTTGTACCTGGGGCATTTCACCCCAACTGACGACCTACTGCCCAAATTTGGGATTTCTAAAAAACAATAGAGGGACTGGTCCCCGTACATGTGGGGGACCGGTACCCGGGCCTTGGGTCAGCCTTCTGCATTTTGATCTTTCAGAAGTTGGCTCAGCATTTTGTGGTAAAGGGAATAGGGACCGGTCCCCTACCTATTCAGGGACCGGTACCCGGGCCTCAGTCAGCCTTCTGCTGGGATTTTCTGCTATGGTTTGAACTCCCTTATTCCAGTAATTGGCCACTCCTATTCCAGAAATTGGCACCTTTGGTGCCTCCTTTGATGCTCAAACTTCACCTCATGGCTCGCGAAGGTACCGGGACTTCCGGACTCGTCCAATGATCGATAAATAACCTGAAAAACAAGGAAAATTACAAAACAAAGAAAAACATAAAAAGAAACTAAAATGTAAATAAATAAAGCAAGAAGTAAAGTAAAATGGGAAGGAAATAGGCACACAAAACTACAAAATAGTATGTCAATCACAAATCATAGATTTTGCAGGGTAAACGCAAACCCTGACTGTGCTAAACACAAAGCACAGATTCCCAGGACAAACGCAAGTCCTGAGTATACCAACGTGAGGTATAGGTTTTTCAAGGGGTACACTGTAAAAGGTCCAAAGTAAAAAGCATGGTGCCTAGATACTCTATGAACTCTACCCGAGGGCGTTTGCCCTTTCCCAACTGAAAGACTATATAGTGGATACTCAAGTCTTACCGGGGTAGGTTATGTGTAAGTGAAGTATAAATGAATGGATCAAATAATAAATGCCAAGAGATGTGCTACAGTGACAAGCACACCCCCTGTCAAACTCTCTCAAAGATAGGAATCAATTACGTTCAGGAGAGTGCACAAAGTAGTACGGTGAAGTACTACCGGGCTCTATAGATATTGGTGATAAAGAGTCCTAGGAGGATACTTATGGAGAAGTATCTCCTAATTGCTCAAGTTGCCAAGTTCCTATCTATTACAGAATACAACTAAAAATCCTACTACAAGATAGGTTCTATAAAATGAAAGCACAAAGGCAACTGAGACTAAATATAAATGCTTGGCCCAAATATTGGAAATGCTGAAGTTTCTAGCTCAAGCTGCTAGTCTTTTACTTTTTTCCTCCTTGCCAAGATATCGTCCAATGAATGTTCAAGGTAGGATGTAAGATGGATCCTTGGTAAATCCTATATTCTTTACTGCGCATGTAATAGCTCATTAAACATAACTTGTGGAAGTAAGAAATAAAACAGTGAAGCATATAAAATCAATAACCCTTAAATAGATATGCCAAATTGAAAGCTTCAAGGGAATTCTAGTTTCACCACATACAAAGGTCCAAACTAAAACTATAGTGACTGCAATACAATCTCTCTAACAAGTGTATATACCAAGAGAAGCATACGAGATAAATGTGACAAACAAATCAATCCACTATTTATATTACTAAGGCGATGTAGTTTAGGACAATCTTTTAGGCCAATGCGTGGTAAAATATCTATGGCATGAAAAACGTTCTCAAGTAAGGATTATTCCAATGAAAGCTTGTGAAGTATTCTAAATCCAACTCATGCCAAGATTATGTCTTCTCATTCTATTAAACACACACTCTCTAAAGTATATATTCTACCAAGTATGAATATGAAGTGGTGTAGCTATCACAAGTCAAGTTTATCTTTTCTCAATATACCACACACACACTCTTTAACAAGATATTCTACCAAGAAAGAATATGGAGGTGGTGATCTTTGTATAAGCCAAGTCAAGTTCAAGTGTATTCCTCAAGGTATTCTAGGTCATGTACTTAGAACTAGTCCAACTTTACCAAATCAGTGTAGGTGTATAAACTTGACAAGTAAATCTTTTCACAATACTTTCATATAAGGTATGGCCTAAATAAGAATATAATCATGCTATCATAATATTGGCCAAGTGTGACATGTGGAGCTTAAATGAAGAACAAGCAATCTACTTGAGTTTAAGAACAAGTTTACCAAGTGAAGCATGCAAGTAGAATGAACTCCCAAAAATCTGTCAACCATGGAAAGCATAAGAGAGAAACCAGTGCAACACTTTTGTTTGATGTGATTTTTCTTCTTTGGAACGGCTCACTGGTTAGGGAAGGAAAGACCTTGGCTATTGGTTGGAGGAAGCAAGAACCTCACAAGCACAGGCTTTGACATACACACACGCAATGGAGGGATGTTCTAACAATGGATGCTCAAGAATTAAAGGGACAAACTCACACTATTCTTCTTCCTCACTAGTTCACACACATACATACACTAAAGATTTGACACTGATTGGTTTTGGTGTGGTGGTGGTGGTGGTTTCATAGAGGAGACTCTCTCTCTCGGCTGCTCTCTCTTAGCTCTCTATGAGAGTTCTTTCAAAATGTGTCTCGCACGTTTTTTCAGATGACTCGGCACATATATGTGCTTCATTAGAACAGAGTCCAATAGGCAAAATGAAAACAAGACAAAATGTACAACCAAGTCTGCAAATGTGTAAGCAATGCATGAATTCAGACTGAGAGTGTGCAGCAATGCAAATGATGCACAATACAAAAGGATTAAAGGACAAACAGACCCATCCATTTATCTCAGAGACATGTTTAGCCTAGAATGGTAGAATGGAAATGACAGGACATATTGATTTATTTGAGGCAAATTTGACCACCAAGAATTCTTTTAAACAATTCGTATGATCAATATATATTACCTAAATTATTTTTGTAAATCAATTTAAATGTTTAAGACACAAAATCATCAAACCCATTTTCGCGATTTCTGTAGAAAGCTTAACTGGCAGATCGACCGGTCGATCCACCGGTGGATCCGGTCCTCCGACCCATCCTTCGACAGGTACTGCGACCGGCCCTCAGTATGGTTTCAAAACTCGATTTTCTTATTTGTTCTACCAGGAATTTGGCTTCTAATTTCTGAAAATTGGTGTTTGGGCAGTCTTCTTCTACCGAAAATTCAATCTTGACTTTCCGGAACATCAAGGTTTAGGTTAAAGTCATTTGTTCATTTAACAACCATTTTCCATTTAACCTTTAAATTATTTCTGAAATCACTTTAATAATTTGTCAACTTCTAACTGCCAATTTGATATAAAATCATTCTTTATAACTATGCAAAGTATCTTCAAATGC
>NMUG010010376.1:0-10972 GCA_002855965.1 Monotropa hypopitys
AGCCATGGTGATGGACAGACGTCATAATCCAGAGCCATAGTGATGGATAAATTGTCCAGAGCCATAAGGTGGTCGGCAGGTTATAACCACGTCAGAGCGTGCGCCTGTCGGAGCCACAGTGTTATGTCCTGAAAAGCAATGAAGAACACAAAGAAGGGAAGACAAAAAGAGTACTTCATTGGATAACATTAAAAGAAGAACGTATTACAGTATGGGGGGATCTGTTCGGCATTCGCCGGATCAAGGGATCATGGGGATAAGCTCTTCACCCTGGTTTGCCTGGCATGCATTGGGTCTGGCGGCCGGTGTCCTGCGCCGGTCGATCCATTTGTGAAGATGGCCCTGTCGGACCAGATGCTCCAGGTAGGCTTTGAAAGGCAGGCAGGAGGTTGTGAAGTGTCCCCTTTCCCGGTGGTAAGAGCAGTAGGCCTTCCCATTGGGGTGCCTTTCTCCCATCTTGTGATCCGGCTCTCTGAAGAATGGCTCATCCCTGATTAGTCGGAGGACGATGTAGATTGGCTCTGTGAAAACCGTGGTCTCCGCCACGTAGTCCTCCGGTTTGGGGGCCTTCCTATCCTCTGTTTTTACCATGTTGACCTGCCTCCGGTTGTGCTGGGCGTGGGCAGGCCGTGCCTGAGACGATCGGATAGAGGCACGCTCGGCCAGAAGGTCCTCCAATTGACAGAACTTGTCAATCATCTGCATTAGGTCATCCATGTTCTCCGCAGGATGGAGCATAAGCTCCCGGAGCATGGGGCTTTCGGATTCCAAGCCCAGCTTGAAGGAGGAAGTGGCGACTCCCTGATCACAGTTCTGGATATCGTTGTAAAGCTCCCAGTACCAGTCGGCATATTGCCGTAGGGTCTCGTCCGGTCGCTTCCGGAGGCTGATCAGAGAGTCGACCTCTTTTTTCTACTTGCCGCTTGTGACAAAGCGGGTAAGGAAGGTCCTCTCCAGATCTCTGAAGCTCTGGATTGACCGGGAAGGAAGCTTGTTGAACCAGAGTGAGCCCAAGGTGCCAAGGCTCGTAGGGAAGACCTTGCACAGGACAGCGTCACTTGAAGAGTAAAGAGCCATTACCTGTCTGTAGTGGATGAGGTGGGTGTAGGCGTCGGTTTTTGGATCGTACCTGGTGAATTTGGGCAAGCTGAAACCAGGAGGAAGGATGGCCGAGTCGATGGTTCGGGAGAAGGGGGAAAGACGAGCTGCTCCAGGCGAGCATCGACAGCCTGAAGGGCCTGCCCGGAAGGATGCTCGGCATGGTGGTCCCTTCGGTGGCGCCGATGCTCCCTTTGGTCGTCGTCAGAAACCGGAGAGTAGTGCCGGTGCCTTTCTTCCCGATCGCGATGTCGCTTCTCCCTTTGCTAACCGGAGTCCTCTGTTTCCGGCCAGAAGTCTTGCGGGTGGACCTCAACGAACTCCCCTTCTTCGTAAATGTAAAGAGGGACAGACTCATGACGCTTCGGGTGCCTGTTGTTGCCATCCGAGTGGTCCGTCTGACGCTCTTGTCCTTTGGCCACTCCCTTTCCTTTGCACTCCCTGTCTTCCCTTGATTTGCGCCTCCTCCGCTGCTGTCCTGAGGATCGTGAGGCGGAATCGGCGACGTTGGTGGCCCGAGCCACCTATTCCCGAAGCTTGGCGATCTCTGCGTCTCTTTCTTTCAACATTCGGTCCACGGCCGCGGCGTAGGCCGATCCTAGCTCCGACGTAAGGCCGGTCGGAGAGGAGAAAAGCCCCATGGAAACATGCTGCGGGGGAGGCGGGGCCGGACCGATTGGAAGAGTGGGGTCCTGGGCCACCGGCGTAGTGTTACCGACTTCCATGAGGGTATCTAGAGAGAAGGACAGACAACTGATTTCCACTGATACTAGTGCTACTGTCCCACCGTGAACGCCAATTGTGGTAACCTGTTTCTGCCGGAGGGTCCTCTACGGCTGCTGAGCCTTCGGATGCGGGAAGTCGGTTTCGTCCGGTGGCTTGTGTGGTCCCTGCAATCAAACAAAGGGGTCCTCCTGTTTGGCTCCTGCAAAACAAGGATTAGTGCCCGCCGGTGGGGTTTAACCAACGGGGCCTCCGATGCTTAAGTTATCAACTGTTTGGGAAGATAAAGCAATAACGAAGGAGGCCAGACGGTAGCGGCGGGGATCAGGGATCAGGATGAGGATCAGGATCCCGTGAACAGTACCCATAGAGGGTATTTATAGGGGGATGTTGGCTTGGGGCTCACGAATATTGAGTGGGCCGCACGTCGAGGGCCCAAGGGTGGGCCTGGACGGTTGGTGGACCGGGTTGAACCGTACAGACGGGGCATCTCGGTCGGATCCCCACGATAGTGATAGGAGGGTAGTCCTCCGGGTGGTCTGGCTTGTTTGGCAGTAAGCCGAGAGCAGTGGCAAAGTGTCACCGGAGGATGTCTACCCGGACACCGGCGGTCGGCTAGGCTGCGGGCCCTTTGGCCGTGGACACCTAACGATCGGTGCCCTTGCACTTGGTTCTGTGACTCGCTGATGGTCCGGACGTTGATGGCCGGACACAATACGGGAACCTCCGGTTTGGATGGTCCATATGGCCGACTCATAGGTGAAGTTTTATGACACTTTTCTCCCCAGTGCGTGGGTCCGGTCACCACACACGGAAAAGAGGCTCGAGAGGAAATCTAATCCCGGCCTCAAAAACGTCTATCAGAGGAAGAATCAGGGTGTTTTCGTCCTCGTTCTCAGGCGTGTATTTGGGTGGAGCTAATTCGATGGCCACATCATCCGGAATGTTATAGAAATCCCAGAAATGGGCCATTTTCGCGGGATTGTTTACTCTGTGTTTGAAGATACCCATGATTTGAAGAAGATAGTAGAGGAGGAAGAAGACTTATAGGCGTTTGAGAGGAAGAAGTGTCGAAGAGTTTGTGTATGAAGAGTGAAATCTGTATTTAAAGGGGGATACTGTTAAAGGAATGTTTGGGGAGTCCAAGGGGTATTTGGCGCCATGTTTGATGGGCCTGGGGGTAATCAAGAGCCCTACCTCGTGTGACGTTCAATCAGCATTAATTAATGTGCTTAGGTCCCATAAACATTTATGAAGTAATGATGACTGACGGCTGTGGATAAATGACGGTTATTTAGTGATGCGTCGTCGTCTTGGAAGATCGGGAATCTTTGACTACTCCTGCAGCGCGGCTGAAGCAGTCAAAGTTGGGGAGCAATTGTGGTAGGGTAAATCTGGATTAGACATGTGGCACGTGGATTAAGGATTCCCTGCATCGTTATCAAGCCAGATAAGTGAAATTAATTATGAAGTGTGACAAGTATGACACTGCGACGATGTAGAGCAGTGCAGGATAAGAACAGCGCAGCTATATGGCAGCGCAGATTGATGGCAGCACGGTACATTATGGATTCCTTAAGGTTAGGCCTACTGTATGTCCATAGAGAGTATGAGTGTTAGGATAAGGTTTGACTAATGAAAGTTGAACATCCCAATGACATAACTTCTCTATTAAGGGACAAACTTAGGTAGATCTGGAAGGGATTAGCCATATGTATTCCCAAAGTCAATCATGGGTTAGAGCATAAGAGATAAGGCTTGTTGAGAGTCTGACATCTGTGTAATTCCTTGGATTAGGTCAGGACCAGTGGGCAGGACATCTTGGGAGTAAGGCATGGAAGTATGGGCATCTCACATGGCATCTCGGCATCTAACAAACCATATGTAAGTGTGTTTCCTGAACTGTGGATAAGGCGTGTCCTGTGCGGCAACATTCGCAATGCGGGATAGTGTTGAGCCCGACATAGCATGGGCAATGTGTACAGAAGTCTGAACGGTATAAGACGAAGGGACTGAGGAATTAAATGGGCAGAAGGTGAAAGGACAATGGTCTTGATTCATTCCCTCTTCATTACTGAGGGGTTACGAAGAGGGAACGACACATTAATGACAGGTACTAGCAAGTATAAAAGGAGGTGAATGCTTCATCTACAAGGGCTGGAATCTCTGGTCCCGAAACTCTGCCTAAATTACTTCTCAGCTTTCTGTCTTCATTCCTTTCGATTAGGATTAAGTTTCTCTCTTACCGGGACTAACTTGATCATCGGAGGGCCTTCAAGCCACTTGGCTAAGGGGTTATCTAACCTTTGTGGTTGCAGGACAGAAGTGCAAAGTGGGAATAATCAAAGGAACAGTGTTACCAGAGCAGCAGATCATCTAAAGTCAAAGTCAAAGCAGTTTACTTGCAGTGGTAAGAATTATCCCCGCACAACCTCTATAGACGCTGACGATTCATGATATTTAGCAGATATATGCGTAAAGAGAAAGTCTTTGGGATGATTGAAGACATATGGACTTCTTTTTAAATTTAAAATTCGAGACGTGCCTCGGACATGGAGTCTGGAGTATGTTCTCGGATTTGTAAATTCACTAGGAGATTTTGTTGAAAAATGACAAGTCTATAGCCTAATCTCAACCAATATCCCTAAAGGCGCTAATGCATTTTGAATTTTTTGGATATTTAACATATATGAATATAAGGATTCCCCTCGAAATGTAAATGTTTCCCTAAAACAGTAAGTAGGGTTTTTGGCTGACTCTTTTTTTGGCAATCTATATGCAGTATGAAGCTATGTTGGCTGGAGTGCCTCATTTCTACTACGGACTTTTTAGGGTCACGTCAACTTACGGTCGGGCCCCCGATAGGTTAATTGGGCAGCATCCATTTTGGACAGTCATGACTTCCACCCAAAATAGATAATGATACAAATGATGTATGAAAAACATACATATGCAATGTAAGTAAAATTGTTTTTTGAAAATGAGGGAATTTTTTTTTTGCAGTTATATCAATAACCAGGATATAAGCCGTAAATAGTTTTAGCACGGCAATTTTTATCAATGCAGAACCTGTTTATTTTAGCAACGCACCTTGTAATATTCCTGAAAAAATATAAACACGATGCAGATCAGTAATAATAAGCCGAAAATTGATTAATTTCAAAATTCTGGAAGAGATTTATTTATGAAAGAGGTTTTGCAAGCCGAAATCCTCGAAGTCCCCAGCGGAGTCGCCAGTTATCGTGCCGGGAAAATTTTCTATTCTTCCTTTATCTTCTGCCGATGAGGAGCCATTTTCTGGGATGGAAGAATCTGCGTTGTTGGGATTTATTTGAAAATATGGGGGTTTGTTTGAAAAAGGGTGACGGTCTGAGTATGTCAATTTTGAGTCAATTTTGAATTTTCGGAGTCGCACCGGTATTTTATTATAAAAAAAGATGTCATTTTGTTTGAACAAGATGTATTTTTATTTGGAAAAGGTATCTGCAAAACCAGAAATTTGAGTTCAGGGATTTAATTATGAATGGGAAAGGTGTTAGGCACCCTACTCGCCCTTTCGGTACTTCTCTTTCAAAAGTAAATCTCTTTTTGACCCAAAATCAATTGTTTCCTCGGCTAAGAGAAATGAAATATTATTACTGATTTATGTAAGAAATGATTTGAATTGAAATACTCCTGGATATAGTTGTTGACGGGCAGATTTCGATCCGATTTAGAAAGGGGGAATTTTGATGGGCAGTCTGTCGGCTCGATTTAGATTTTGAAAGAGTTACGGATGGCTTTTGGCCCGGTTTTGGTAAGAAAGGATTATTTTTGAGCCGGACAGAACTTCGGCGAAAAATGATTTTCTACAATTGGACAGAGTTTTGACTGCGTTTGAAAATGACTTTGTTTTGTTAATTTGATTTTATTTGTGATAGTCGGACTAAACTTTGATTGTGTTTTGAAAGCAAAGTTTTATTTGAGCTGGACAGAACTTCGTCTATGTTTTGAGAAGTATTTTTTATAGTTGGACTGAATTCCAACTATAAAGAGTGATTTTATTTTAGGCAGTCGGACGGAACTTCGACTGTACCTTGAAAATGATTTTGGATTTTAGCCAGACAGAATTTTGGTTAAATCCTTGAAACGTAGTTTTCTGTGATCGGACAGAATTCCGACCACATTTTGAGAAAACAATTTTATTTTTATCAGTCGGACACAGCTTCGACTGAGTTTTGGAAATGAATATTTTGAAATAGGTCAAGCAGAGCTTTAACCGTATTTTGGAAAGAAAGGATATTTTTTGTTCGAAAGTTCCAAAGAATATCAAGTCAATCGGTATGTCCCGAGTCACAAGGCATTCTATTGATCCGAGTTTGACAGCTACTGCAAGATTTCACTTCAGATTATGGATCGAGAAACTTGGTTTTGTTTTTAAGAGTATTTTATATTTTTCAGTCGGACAGAACTTCGACTGTGGAAATATTTTATGAAAATGTTGCTGGATAGAATTTTGATGGGGCTTTGGAAGAATGATTTATTTTTACCAATCGGACAGAATTTCGACTGGGTTTTAAAAAACGGGAGAGGGAATTATTTTCTTTAAGTGTGAAAAATCCCACAGAATATCGAGTGCTCCGGAATGATTCGAGTCATAAGGCATTCCTTTAATCCGATTCTAACAGCTACTGCAAGCTTTCACTTCAGAGTACAGATACATGAATTTTATTTTATTTGAAAGTATTTTGGGGAAAGCGAATGTGAATCGCTGAAGAGAGAAAAAGAGACTTTATATATATGATGATATATATAAGTATATGTATATACAGACATGGGTATAAGATATCATATATAAACCGAGCTGGATATAGTCTGAGCTAGACGGCGATACATATAATATAAACAGGGGTGTAAGATATCATATATATAAACCGAGCTGAATATAGTCTGAGCTAGACGACAATACATATTAATATAAACTGAGCTAGATATATTTCGAGCTAAATGGCAAGTATATAGCATACCGACAAGGTCAGGCTATAGAAATGAAAATGTAAGCAGTAATTATATTTTTTGGGGCGAAGATGTTTTTATGTTTTTCTCGTATGTGATAGCGGAGCTGGTAGAGCCAAGCATGTGTCGAATTCTAACGAGTAGAAAGACATAAAGTAACAACTTCTTTAAGCAGATATGTGTTCGAAAAGGAAAAGACAAGTATAAATAAATGGTGGCAAATTTGTATTGATATTTCTGTACAATTCGGGGAGACGACTTCTTAAGATAGCTTCTTTAAAATATAGTAAGGTATAGTATCAGACGCGACCGAGTGACTAATACCAAACTACAGATTAGAAGACTATCAAGAGTCTCCCAAGAATATAAGAAACAAAATTATTTTACCATAGGAAACCGGTGGAGGTTTGGCTAGGTTTGATTACTTCGCAAAGATGCGAAAAAGGGTTTGTAGATTTTCAGGGTTTTTGGTTGGTCGCTAGACCTTTTGGTCGCTGATACTTCAAGAACAAAGTTGGTTCTTGGTTGATTTCGAGTTTTGACAGAGGTTTGACTGGATTTAAAGTACTTTCAGAGGGTTTTGTAAGAAAATGCATGGAGGTTTTGAGGTTTCTGGTTGAAATGGTTTGCAATGAGAATGCTTGACCCTAGAAATGTTAGAGGAGGACTTGCTTATATAGATCCTACATGTCGCAACTATAGTTGCAACATGCCCAAAAACTTGACCAATCACATGGCTCGCGGGCCATGTGCTGGAATGGGATATTTTGAGAAGCTTCTAGAGGGTTCCGGCCTTATCTACTTCGAAAAATTAATTAAAAATGAAAACAAAATATCTTTAAAATTGAAAAAGTATTCCAGAGTTCTGAATCTTAGTCCGAAGCTTCTGTTTGTGCTTGGTCGGCCCCTCGACGAACTCTGACTTTGATATTTTAAATTTAATATTTGCGATCATGATTGGCACTCAAATGTGCAAATCATTGCCATCATATTCTCTAGTTTTTACATAACTTCAATGCTTAAGCTTGTTAATTGTGTGAGTTGAATGTCAAATGATAAATTGAACTGTCATAATGAAAAGCAAGATTAACATCTGTTTGTGTAGATTTTGGTTTGCTAGTCTGAATCACAGGTCACTCAAGAAAGGCTGGTAGAAATCTAAGAGGAGAAGAAACATGAATTTCCGAAAATGTATCCCAATTTACCGGAAATGGAAGAAGCAAAGTGAAGATGAAAGTGTTTGAATCTCCAGAAGAACAAATACAAATTTGCGGGAGAACAAGAGGACAAGTGAGGAACCATGTCAATTTCTGGAAAAGGGAGAGTCAATTTCCAAAAAAGGACCTCAAGCCAAGTGAAGGGTCCATACAGAGCAATTCATTCCCGGGAATGGAGTACATGGATTCCCGGGAGAGGAAGGAATAAGAAGTATCCCAGGAGCCAACCGAAAAATTCCCGGGAGTATATCAATCAAACTCCCAGTAATGTAGCCTAATTCAGAAAACATTGAGGTGACCAAACCTCCAATTTCTGGAAGAACATCTCTAAACTCCGGGAGTTCACGGAGTAGTTGAACTGAAGTTAATCGATTTTTGGGGATTTTTATAATTATTCTAAAACTTTTGGAGTATTTCTAGAATTGTGGAAGAGACATATAAATAGGACTGAACACTCAATTATTTGGGGGCCGTTCATCCTAAAACAGAAGGTCTAGTTTTAGAAGTTCTTTCCTTCATTTTGTAGCAGTAGATGATAGGATAGTAATTACTTTTCCTGCAATTTTTATCTTTTAATTCTGAGTTAGAGTTAATTTCTGTTTTCAAGAGTTGTCAATCTCATTTCAGTTTTAGATTGTTAATTGAATATTCTTGTTCTTCTTTGAATCTTTAGATCTCCTCCAATTTGCTATTTCTTTTATGAATTACTAGTTTAAGAGATCTGATCTAAAGAATTTGAGGGATCCAGGGATCTAACTCACCTAACTCTCAATCGAATTCAGGATTCAATGATTGAGATGAAATGGTGTACAGATCTACATTTTTGAGATCATTTAGAATTGAGTATATTCTTGATTGAGTAATGACAATTCAAGTGATTGGCATATTCAATGCTGGAATCATGACTTAGTCTAAATTGACCTGAATTGATTAGTAGGTCTGCTACATTATCATCTCCCCTTCTTTGTAAATGATTTTATATTCACATCTTCCGAAGGGTAACCTAATGTTAGGTGGTTATTCTTTGTGTTCATAGAAATTGGATTTCAAGAAATATTCTCCAGATTTTATCTTAATGTTAGCTGGATAAAATCTATGTAAATTATGATTCGGGAGATAGTGTGGGTGGATCTTGGATCTAACTAATTCTAAAGATTGGATTCCAATTTGTTGAAATTATTCTGTTCATCTCTCTCCTCCAATTTGGGTGTCTTAACTCACAATTTCAGATCCTTATTTTCATTCACTTAATTAAGTAATAACCTGAAGTCATAATCAATTGCAACCCAAAATTCCCCTGTGGAGAAATGACATGGTTCTTACCACTTTTATTATGCTTGGATGACAAACCAATAGATTAATTCACTTACGCTTGGATGGGTTAATTTACTTTCTGTTTTAGTCTTTCATTGCTTCCACATTTTCTGGATTAAATTGCACAATTAAGTTTGTGGCACAAGCATTGCTTCCACATTTTCACTACTTAGATTTTTTAGACATGATTGTATCTGATTGATTGCTATTGAGTTGGCCATAAATTTTCTAGAACAATGGTGATTTCTTTCTGAGAATATCTTCTCTTTGGGATGATCCTCATACCTTAATTCAAGTGAAATTCAATTGAGAGTGACCCGCCATGAGAGGATTGAATTTGAAATATAGTGAATGAAATGAAATGGTTGTCCAAATAAATGTTTTAAGCATTACATGTTTTGGTTGAAGGTGCATATTTTTGATATCAGGCTCTCCACTTACTTAAGGTCTAATTGAACACCTCCTGCATAATGATGTGTCCTCTTGAGTGTCTTTTGTTCCCCTTGGCCTTTAAACAGAATTGTCCTTATGTTTTTAAGCATTGAGGACAATGCTTATTTCAAGTTGGGGGGGGGGGGCGATGCATTAAAAAATGCCTTGTTGCAATGTGGAAATTTGAATTTGACCAATTTTGAAATTTTTTAAAAACATGGTGATTCATGCCTTACTTGATTATTACATACATATTTTAGTGGAAAATTCAGAAGGACTATGAAATTGTTTCATTTATGCATATTGTTTTCACATTAGCATAATAGAATCATTGAGCTAACTTGTGCACTGGAAAACTGAAACTAATCAAGTAAATATTTGTAGCCACTCAATTAATTCTTTTGTGCCATTCATTCTTTGGTGGGATAATTGCATAGAACAGTATGTCTTGTGTTGATAAGTGCTTAATTGGTAGATCCCTTAGGGAAATGATTCGTGTCATTCTTTCATTGAGACACCCAGAAATTCAATGTCATCACTTGACCCAATTTTTGAGCCTTTACAAGTTTCCATCCTTTGTTTAAAAACCTAGGATTAACCACTTGGAGTCAAACTTTCTTTGAGAGGTTAAAAATAAAAGGGAGAAATTCTTTGAGAGATAATGAAATCAATTCTAAAAACAAGTTCTTTTTGTTTCTTCTTGAGATTCTGGAAATCCTAGTCCCACTTTTCAAGAAAAGGATGAAACAAGTGTTAAGAATAGGAAGAATTGACCTTGTAAAGGAACAAGGAGAATGATTTCCCCGAAAACCAAACTCTACCCTTGTCATGTAACCCTCTCCTGGGAAAGAGAAGTCTGGATTCCTGGGAATGCACCAATTACTCAGCCAGTTTTTGATCAGCCCTTTGAAGTCCCGAGAATTGGGAATTGAATTACCGGGAATCCAAGCTAAAAGAAACTCTGAATGTGAATGAACGAATGAATTTCCAGTAAAGTAGATCTTATTTTCCGGAAGATGGAAACCATTCTGTTATACTCAGCTATTTTTCCGGAAATTGATTCTCTTATTTTCAGAAAACTAGATCTCCTTATAAATACCCCTTTTATGTTCTTCCCACACATGTTTCTAGAAATTCACCCGTGTTTTGTGTTGTTATCGAGGAGATTTGTGCAAAAAAGCAGGGCAACCGTT
>NMUG010010377.1:0-10973 GCA_002855965.1 Monotropa hypopitys
AGACATTTTTTCTAATTTGCAACCACTGCACTCAGAAATATCAGTAATAGAGATGTTGCCCAAATGACTAATTTTCTACATGGTCGTGGAGGTGGATTCGATAGGAACATGGAAGCTTTCCAAGATGTAGAGATCACCGACTCTATGCCCAGTCCCAATCTGTTTCTTGGACACCCGATCCTGCACAACACAACCAGAATAGGAGAATAAGACATCAATTCCGGAATCAGACAGTTGACTAATACAAAGAAGACTTAAAGATATTTGAGAAACATAGAACACATTTGAGATAGACAAGGAGTTAGAGGAAGGAAGAACGGAGCCAATGGAAACAACATTCATATTGGAACCATTTACAGTGACAATACTAATTGGGGAGGCAGGAGAAATACAGTTACTAAGGAGAGACAAATTAGGAGTCATATGGTGGGAGGAATTAGAATAAAAAATCCAAGTTGAGAGTGAGATACCGATGGTATAAGAACTATACGAGACGGATTGAGTAGTGGTCATAGTAACTTGTAATGAATCCTTTTGAAGTGCTGCCATTAAAACTGAAAGCGGAGAAGACCGATGAAGGTCACTGGAGGTCGTTGAAAAAGTCTCTTGGCTGGAAAACCAAAATAACAACCACCGGAGCAAGTCTGAGGTTTTCTCGAGAAAGCCTGAGGGACATCGGAGTACAGAGAGGTTTGACGAGTCTTCAAGGTGATCTAGTGAAGACGGAAAGCTGCTGCGTATCACCGGAACTGAGACAGAATGCTACTGGGATCCAGATCTGAGTGTTTTGGAGGTCGGATAGATGTCAAAGAAGTGGTGTAAGAGGATGTGAGGGCAGATATGAGGCGGCAAGAACTGATACAGGCTGTGGTGAAGTCCGGTGAGGTGCAGGGAGGTCAGATGACGACTTGCGATGGCCAAGACAGGGCTGGCGACAACAGCAATGCCAAGAAACGCCCAGTCAAGAAACGTCCAACAATGGTCGACGATGTAGGAAGAAAGTCAGACTGCTGATCTGGAACGCTGGTGGGCAGATCTGGATCGGGTGAGGGAGGCGAGGGTTGTGGCGTGCTCAGAGGGCTGTGGTGTGGGGAATAGGGCGGCGTCGGCAGTGGGTGGAGTCGCCAGAGGGTGGCGACTTCGAGCGAATCTGGGAGAAGAGGATACGGAGGCGGCGGCGGAGGCGGCAGAGGCGGCTGCGGCAGATCGTGCGAGAGAGAGAGCAGGGTTTTGGGCAGATCGAGTGGGAGGAGAACCGGGGGGAATCGTGCGGGAAAGGTGGCGGCAGACGGTGACAGAGGTGCCGGCGAAGCCTTGCGGGGCTGTGCGGAGGTCTGGCGAGGCTGTGCGGGGGGGAGAGATTGGCGAGGTCCGATGAAGATCGCTCGGACTCAAATGAGCAGTGGCGACTACATACTAGGGTTACGAACGTAACCTAGCTCTGATACCATGTTAGAAACCAAAAGGGAAAATAACTTGTATTTCATATCATTAACGGGATTACAAAGAGTGAATAAATAGCCAAAACTTGGGCCAAAATAAGGAAACAAAATAACTCTACTCTAATCAAATCCCTAGATTTAAGCTAATAATTTCATCCATCAACTTTCGTTATTTCCCAATTATTCCACAACGCCCATAATAAATCCATCGACCCTATACTTGTCCACAGTTTCCCTTGACCCCTAAGTCAGGTCAATACACACATGATACATGAAGACACTCCTAACAACCCCAATATTTGCCTTATGACCTCCAATGATCCATACAAGTCATATTTCCCTTGACCCATAGTTTAGGAAATTTATCGAACACATGATGTTCATATATCTAAGGACTACAGATACATCTCCTTAGTCATCTCCCTAACTTATATTCATGGAGATACAACCTCAAGTACGAGCCTAGTCATACCCTAGGCACTACACTAGATCTGCTCATGTAGACGATGAAAATAATTTCACTCACATACTCACAAGGGAGTAGGAAAAGATTTATCCACTGAAGCTTTACCAATCTCGAAAACCCTAGGTGAGGGTTCTTCACAATGCCACGAACTATGATGATGGTTGCGTAGCCCTTGATGCGCTCGTCAACGTTGGTGAGGAGCTTTTCTCCAAAAACCCAATGGATCTTGCTAGATCTAAGGGAGAATAGAGTGAAATGGAGAGAGATATATAAAGAGAAACGGGAGAGATGGATGAGAGAGGGGAAGAATACCGAATGAAAGTTCTGGACTCTCATACACACCCATATATGCTATATATCGCCCCTGTGAGATGACAAGATTGCCCCTCATTTAAAACTGCCCTAGCTGTTCGAAATGTCACATTTTGATATGCGTCCTGACACGTATCGGAATGTGATCACACTATTCAATCCAGAGAGAACAACACCAAGCCACATTTCGATATACCCCAAAGTCATATTTCGAAATAGACTCCAGATCGCATATCGATATGCAATCGATATGTGAGTTTCTTTGTGTGTGAACAGGACCCTCACATTCCGAAATGTGTCATGAAGACACATATCAAAATGTGAGACAAGCTCCCATATCGATTCACCTAGCCCACATATCAAAATACGTTGCCGTAGGGACAGTGCAACAATAGAACAGAATCATCAAATTTTGATATATGTCAAATCACATATCGAAATGCGAACTCCCACAACCAATGCTTTGAACGCACATCGAAATATGCAATGGGAAGGGGGGAATGGAATTCACACATCGAAATATGGCATTTCCGGAAAATCAAAGCTCAATTTCCGAAAAACCACTCACCAAACCTCCAACCATTCTTCACCTCAAACATGCATTACCGGAAATGGACTTTCCCATTTTTGTAAAACCAAGACCATAGCCAAACCCAACCCAGATCTCCACTTCTCTTCTTCCGCAAATCCTAAGCCTATTTCCAGAAAACCAAGGCCACTCTACAACCCCAATTTCTGGAAAAACACCACTAAGCCCCAACCTTTTCTCTTCCAATTTCCGGAGATTCAAGCCATCTCACATCCCCCAATTT
The DNA here is from genome assembly GCA_002855965.1 of Monotropa hypopitys. Lineage (NCBI taxonomy): Eukaryota > Viridiplantae > Streptophyta > Magnoliopsida > Ericales > Ericaceae > Monotropa > Monotropa hypopitys. Next base: position 3,033 of record NMUG010010377.1, read on the forward strand.
TCAGAAATAAAGCACACCCAAATCAACCTACACCCTCAACCTATTTCCGGAAATGCAATGCACTAAGCCAAAATAACTTTCAAACTTCTATCAAAATAACCCCCAATCACATATCCAACCATCCACTCGAACCCAAGAATTTCCCCATTTGTGAAAATCATTCATCTAAATAACAACAAATCATCGGAAATTATTCCAAAATCCTCTTTTTAAATAATCTGAATTTCTGGGTCGTTACGGTTTCTTTGTTGAATATTCAAACAATGCTTAGATTAATGTAGTGGAGTAGTGGATAAAGGAAAAGACTTAAAAATAAAGAATGGTATGTGTGAAAGAATAAATATTTCACCGGAGGCAGAGGCAAAGACCACTTCTTAATTTCCCATATTCAATATTATTGGATTATATATATATATCTATATAATAAAACATTACAAAAATTTGAATTTCTTACATTTTGGGCCGTTGATCTTATTTGCTTTGGATTGAACGGCTGTGATTGAAATCTATCACAACCTTGATCTTATCACAACAATTATGTATTTTCTATGTCAAAACTGTTAATGCATTATATCACTACTGCCCAATATATGTAAAGAGAATTGCTCTAGGTACGCACACATTTTGTGTGTACGCGTACGAAGGACTGGGCCTGTATTTTCGGGACTCGGCCAGAAAATCCGAACCGGCTCAAAAATTTTAAAAAAATATTTTATACAACCCTATAAAAAATTAGTTCATTCGGATAAGTGTAACTGTTTTTATATTTTTACTCATAGTCTAGGCCTAACTTCTGAATAAAACAACTGAGACAGTTACAGTTATCCGATTAAGCTGATTTTTTACAAGATAACATAAAATATTATTTCAAAAAATTTGGTCGGTTCGGATTTTTTGATCGAGACCCGAAAATACAAGACTCAGCCTCTTCGTATGTGTACGTACAAAATCTTTTACACTGATTTATTAAATACAATAATCATGATTAGATTGTACTCTAACTAGCACGACATGATATCAAAGTTTCTTTTTGTTCTTTTTCATAAATTGTGGGCAACTAAAAATTTTCAACCGTGTCATGATTTATAAAATTTTTAACGGTGTCTTATTGTCGAGTTGTGAAGTGCCTTCAGGCACGGGCAATTCGCTAGTATATATATAATATCATACAAATAATAACATTACCCATGTATTCCCCAATTGATGGGGGTATGGGATAGAAAGGATTGAAGACAAATCTAACATTTGGCAATATATACATAAAGTGATTGTTCTCAGAAAGTTCTACCACTAAAATAGCGACCCCATATATCTCCAAAAATCAAGGAACTCAATGGACTATAATGTATCACATACATAGAAAAAATAGATTTGTACCAAACATGTTTCAGACTTTAGTTGTGGGCTTGTGGTGTGAAAAGGAGAGGAAAGAATTACGATCGCTTCCGAATGACATCAGAGAGACAGTAGATCGCCCATGCCTGAGAATCCGAGAACTAGGTGAGTGTCTGAGGTTGCAGAGGCAGTCGGATTGAGGTCGTCGCCGGCGTAGATCATTGGCGACTACAATAGGAAAGTTTGGCTGTAAAATAAATTTGGAAACAAAATTATATTTTGGGTCACTGAATGTTCACTAACATTATATGCTAATAGTTCCCTTTTTGTTTTAAAGGTTGTAGTGTGGTATTTGCTGCTTGATGCCGATGACTGTACGACTGCTTGAATATTAGCTGGTTTGTTCCGGTGTATTTATCTGATGTAATAGTTAGTGAATTCTGGGGGTATTTTAACTGAACAATTTATAAAACTAATTTATGATTTCCACTGCAAGATAAAGTTTTATTCTCTTATTTAATATTGAAAAACACTGAAAAGAAAAGAAAATTTTACAGAGGTCGTAGGTGGGATAGCCACTGGCCGTGTCATGGCTTGGGTCCGCGGATACACCCTCTCGGGTTGCTGAACCAGGTTCGGGTTGTGACAGTGGGAAGAAGACACACATGGCTTCTTTGTCGTCCGGACTGGATATGCTGAAGGTTTAAAGGAGACCGCATGGCCGGCCCGACTTGGCTCCATCAGGTGTCTGGTTGATTTGCTTTGTCTGTCGAAGGTCCGCATGATGAACCACCGGTTCCGTCCTTCGGTCGCGTAGATGAGAGTGTGCCGGAGGTCTGTGAGGCTGACAGCCCTGGTTTGCTCCGCGAGATTGTTGAGGAGGGGTTTGGATTGGCTGGACGGTCCGGTAGGGTGAATCCGGCCGCCCATGCCGCAGTCCGGCTACTACAATGAGTATGATGAACCAAGCAGGAGGTTGATTGGCTCAGTCAAGGCCTCTTGATAGGCCCATCTGGAGAACTTTTTCCTTACTGCCTAGTCCCGATCCTGAGGCACTAGTTTCTCTATCCTCATATAGAATAGCTCGATCCCCAGGACAAGAATAACTACCATGCGGAGGGGTCCCTGTGTGTCCTCTGGAGTGGTGAGTATGATGCATCAAGCAGGAAGTTTGATTGGCTCAGTCAAGGGCTCTTGATGGCCCCATTTGGAGAACTTTTTCCTTAGTGCCTAGTCCCGAGCCTGTGGCACTAGTTTCTCTATCCGCATATAGAATAGCTTGATCCCCAGGACAAGAATAATTCTATCTAGGGATTTTAAACTCACCTGGATACTCAACATTGAACCTTCCATCTTGGATGCTGAAACTAGCTGGAGTGCATTTAAAAAAAAATCTACCTCGAGGAGCTTGTATACCACATCTTGAGCATATGAGCTTGCGCTGTGTGGATCACATAAAATTTGTCCCTTCGCCACTGTCCTCTATTCCGCTTCTCAGCTAGCTGATACTGGGGTGCAAGCTTCTCTTCACAAAACCCCACTTCTTTGAGGTCAATTTTTTTTGCTAAGCCCTGAATATGATGTAATTTATCTTAGAACAATCTGTATTTTTTCCTTCTTGCATTTATACCTAAAATATGACTGTTCCTATGAGCTATATTGCCATGATTTTGATTGAAACCCCTTCTTTTATAAAGTTGGGTGGGGGGTGGGGGAGGGAATGCCGGGTTATCTGCAATGAAATTAAAAAAAACGCCACTGTAAAGGACGATATTATGGTTATTGGACTGAGTTTTTACCACTGCACCACAAGTTATCGGCAATGAGATTAACTTGTTGAAATTGATTAGTGAGCTATTTTTTACTGTTTCCATCTGTATATGCAAGCACTTGTGTCTTAAGGAATTGGAAGAACTTTCATTGCCCCTGTGCCCTTGACGCGGGACATAAGTTTTGTAGTGTAGTGTGGACTTTACATGAGTTTACTGTGTGGTAGTCATCATGGATTCTTGCAACTCTTTTTAAGCGCGCTTGGAAAAGACTTCGAGCTCTTCTTCCAGCAATATTTGGTTTAATTGTTTTTTTGTGACCTGTTTAGCCTCATACCTTCTATTTTAGCAGTCCTCTTTTCAGCTGTTTTTCTTTAACGCATGCTATCTACCTTCTTGTACCTCTTCATTGTTTGATTGATGACTACCAATCTAAAAAATATTGAAGGTTGTTAATCATCATTTTGTAACCCCAATATTGATATTAGCACATGCCTTTGTAGTCTTTCTATTTCACTTTTGTGGGTATAAATCAGGAAGTGTTGCTAGACAAGAGAGAAGGAAAAGTGTCCAAGGTGTTATCTTCCCCAACACATACTTATATTATTTATATTAAAAGAGACTTGAGTACAATACATAAGTGACCAATGTGGGATTAAACTAATACTAGACATATATTCCAACACTCCCTCTCAAACTGGAGAATAGATATTACACAATCCTAGCTTGTCACATAATAACTCTAACCATGGCTTGAACAATGACTTAGTAAACATGCCAACCAACTGAGCACCCGTAGACACGTATGGAGTTGCTATCACACCCCAAGTCAACTTCTCATGTACTAGATGACAATCAACTTCAATATGCTTAGTCCTATCATGGAATACTGGATTGGATGCAATGTGAATAGCTGTTTGGTTGTCACAGTACAAAGGCATGGGCAACACTGAATCCTATCTCCTCACGGAATGAACGCAACCATACAATCTCATACATTGTGTGGGTCTTTGCCCTATACTCTGCTTCTGCACTGGACCGAGCAACTACTGTATGCTTCTTACTCTTCCAATTGACAAGATGCCCACGAAAAAAGACACAATATCCAGTAGTGGATCTTCTATCCGGTGGACCTCCTGCCCAATCAGAATAAGTGAACATCTCAACGCGTAAATGTTCACCATCTTGATATAAAAATCACGTCTTGGATGTGACGTAAGGTACTTTATAATCTGGAGAACAGTCTCCTAATGTGGTCAACGAGGAGTATACATAAACCGTCTCACCATACTAACTGCAAAGGAAATATCCGAACGAGTAATGATAACATAATTGAGCTTACCAACCAAACGACGATACTAATCAGGATTGGAGAGAAGCTCACCCTAGTCCACACACAATTTCACATTGGGATCCATAGGGATTTCAACGGATCTAGTTCCCATCAAGCCAGAATCCTCCAGAATATCTAACACATACTTTCTCTGTGATAAGCTAATACCTTCTTTAGAACGTGCCACCTCAATACCTAAGAAGTACCGAAGTTTTCCCAAATCCTTGGTATCAAACTGTTGTAAGAAAGTTTTTAGCTCATCAACACCTCGCTGTTCTTCACCAGTAACGATAATGTCATCCACATAGACAATCAACAATATTTTTCCTCAGTCTGATATGAGAGAGAGCAAAGAATGATCGCATACCAAATTTCATCACTAAACTTGCCAAACCAGGCTCTTAGGGACTGTTTCAGACCAAACAATGTTTTGTGAAGGCAACATACCCGGTTATGCTTCCCTTGAGCAACAAACCCAGGTGGTTGCTCCATATAGACTTCTTCCTTCAGATCTTCGTGAAGAAATGCATTTTTGACATCCAACTGAAACAAGGGCCTACCGAGATTGCTTGCCAGAGAAATAAGGATGCGAATTGAACCAAGCTTGTCAATGGAGAGAAGGTCTCCAAATAATTAATACCATAAGTCTGGGTATAACCCTTGGCGACAAGGTGAGCTTTGTAACGATCAATATTACCATTTGGAATATACTTTACAGTAAATACTCATCGACAACCAACGGTAGTCTTACCAGCAGGAAGAGTAACCAACTCTCATGTGCCATTATTATGTAAAACAGACATTTCATCCTACATAGATGTCCGCCACTCAGACCGGGATAAGGCCTCCTGAACAGTGTTGTGAACAAAAACAAAGGATACAACGGTAAAAACACGGAGAGACGGAGAGAGATGATCACAAGAGGCAAACTGAGAAATAATTTGGAAAATGCTCGACATATTAGAAAACCGTACTTTATCGATGGGAGACGATTTTCATGAGTCGAATATCGAGGAGTAGGCGGATCTGGCAATGGGGGGAGGGAGGGAGAGGGGAGACGGAGTGGTGAGATGAGGCGACATTGTAGGTTAAGATGATGCGGCAGGTAGAGGTGGCTCTGTAGGCTGAACAAGTTGAGTAGGCTGAACTGGTTCGATATACGGAGATGAGGAGGGTGCGAAAGACTGTGATGGGGCAACCAGTGGGACAATGGCGGCGGACTGATGTAGGCCTGACTGAGGAGATGTGGGATGGCAGACATATACCTGCAAAGGTTTTGGGGGAACAATGCCAGATGGTACAACTATAGGTAACATGGACTCGAATGTGATGAGATCATTGGTAGTGACAGGATCCGAGTAATATGGTAAGGTCTTATTGAACGCGACATCAGCACACAAATTCACGATGCAAGGTAGGAGAGTAACATCTATACTCTATTTGAGTGCGTGAGTAGCCCAAAAAGATACACTTAAAAGACCAAGGATCTAATTTACTCCTATTAGGGGGGTCGAGGGCATGGACATAACAACTGCACCCAAAAACCCGAGGGGGTAATGAGTGAAGAGGCTGACCAGGAAACAAGACTGTATGAGGAACCTGACCACCTAAAACCGTGGAAAACATATATTTGATTAAATAACATGCAGTGAGGATGGTTTGACTCTAGTATGACTTAGGAATCTTCATTTGAAAGAGCAAAGCTCGCATAACTACCGATAAATGTTGGATCTTGTGTTCGACAATCCCATTTTGTGGTGGAGTCCGAGCACAAGTCGACTGATGAATAATACCATGGTCATCATAAAACTTAGAAAGAACGTTATGAAAATACGCACGTGCATTATCGAAACAGAAGATACGAATACATGTATTAAATTGAGTCTTGATTTCATTATAAAATGTTTGAAAAAATGATTGTAACTCAAACTTTTCTTTCTTTCATTAGATATAATTATGTAATACAAGAAAAATCGTCTAGAAAGATGACATAATACTGATAACCGAAAATATTTGAAACATGGATAAGCCCCCAAATATTTGAATGAATTAACTAAAATGGATTGGACACGAGACGCTCAACTCTAGGGTAGAAAGACACTCGACAGTGTTTACTAAACTCACACACTTCACATGACAACTCTTTAAGAGAACTGTAAGAGGGTACTAGACCTTTTAAATTTAGAAGAGATGGATGACCCAGACAATAATGTTGTTGATATGGAGATGTGGATGCCTGAAGGGGGATGGCGACAGTCGCAGGCTAGAGACGACGAGAGTGACAACAACAGCGAAGGAGAGCGAAGGCACCGGCGAATAAGGGCGCCAACGACAACGAACAAAGGCGACGATGATGGCGAAGGAGGGCGACGACGGGTTTGGTGGAAGTTGACGGCGACATTGAAGTGGCTGTTGTTCAGGGGTTAGGATTAGGGTTAGGGTGAGTGGCTGCTTGGTGGCTGCTCGTTAGAGTTAGGGTTTGGTGATGGCTGGAAGATGGATTAGAGTTAGGAGGTGGCAACTATAGAAGATGAATTAGGGTTAGATGGTGACGGCTGTAAGAAAGAACATGGATTAGGGTTTTCTTAGTATCGTGGCTCTGATACCATGTTGCTAGACAAGAGAGAATGAAAAGTGTATAGGGCGGCCTAGGCGATTTTGCCTGTTTTTTAATTTAGAATAATTTGATTGGTTTTATTTTTTTTAAAAAAACTAGAAATTGGTTTGGTTTCATTTTTTAATTTTGAAAACCGAATTAAATCGAAATCGACCGAACAAAAATAACATTAATTTTTAATTTAAATAACCCAAACCAAAACATTATCTTTTAATTTGTTTTTTTAATTTTTAATCTTTATATTTCTTAATTTGAAATGTCCAGTAACCACAGCCCAATAAGAACCCGACCCAACATACCCTACACAAGTTACTCAGTCCACCACCCGCCCATTTTGTATCTAATTTTGCGAACACCTCTTTTGCACTAACACTGAACGAAAAACATTTTTGATCGAAAACCCTCACAGACAAACCTCGAATAGAAACTCTCATCCTCCGTCGCCATCACCCTCGCCTTCGCCATCCTTCGACGCCCTCACACTCTCACTCGTTGAACATCGTCGCCCTCATCCATCCTCCGTCGTCCTCGTCCTCGTCCTCATCGAACGTCGTCGCCTACATCAGTTATCTTCGATTATGTGCGCCAGCCCAACCTACGATTCTGTTTTATATATGCAATTATATGCACTTATATTTGCGATTTTAGGGTTTGGTTGTGATTATTGTAGTTTTGGTGTGGTTATATGCTATTAGATGTGGATTTGTTGTGACACACACTCAATTCTTAGGGCTGTGTATACGAGTGATGTTGAAACAATTTGCGACTGCTGTTTCTTTGCTGTTGCTGGAACAATTTGCGGCTGCTGTTTTTTTTTCTGCTGTTGGATCAATTTGCTGTTTTTTGCTGCTGTTTCTTTGCATTGGAAAAATTTGCGGCTCCTATTC
>NMUG010010378.1:0-10972 GCA_002855965.1 Monotropa hypopitys
GATGACGTCACTCTGCACTTCGGCAGATGAGACAAAGGTTTGCGGCTGGTGGACTGAGGTCAGAAGGCTAAAACCCTAGACTAGGCGGCCGATGGGTCCCACTCTCAGTGAGTGGCGCCGTTTACATGTTTGCCACCCTTCAGATTATATTCTTTTCCCAAATCCTATAAATACCGAACCATTCCATTTCATTTTGGTTACCACTTCAACTGGGAAACATCCAGACTTTCTGTTTCTCTCTCTAGAAAGATTGGACGAAACCATTGTCGTTCGGATAAGCTCTGAATCTTTATTTTAGAGACTTGGCAGCAAAGTTCTTGTATTCAAAGTGTTCGGCAAATCATTTGCCGTGTACCCTCACCTTAAATTGTTGTTCGGAAAGACTTGACCATACAACCAATCATCTCAGAATCATTGTTTGAGCTCCGGATTGACTTTATCCAGTTCTGCAAATCATTCTCAAACTTCAGACGGTCAGTTTTCCGTTCGACAAGGATTGTACCAGTTCGGCAAGACCTTGTTATCTGTACCCGCTTGGCAATATAGTTTAAAGCTCTGATCATTATTCCTTCGGCTAATCAAGCTTCGGCCAAAGGTATAAAACTTATTACTTGTCATTTTATGTAAGGCAAAATCCCTAGGAGTCTAAATGTTGTTCGACAGATTTATTCGGAGTCTTCCCGTGCACCATTGTTGTCTCTCACATCCGTAGCAATTCGGCTCGACAAATTTGTTGTAACATCCCATACTCCAAAATACACCAAAAATTTAAATTTTTCATATAATTCTTCATTGAAACAAAACCTCAAGTGAACATTGCCAAAACCTACTTAACAGGAATAAATAAACCTCAGAGTAAAACCCAATTACAAAGTACTCCAACTTCAAAAGAAATAAATGAGAAATGAAAACTCCTTCTACTAGTACAACTTCCCTTACAAGTCTTGAACAAAAGAACAAGAATCATCTATCAAGGAATCAATTGAGAAAACCTTACTTCTCCGCAAGACTACCTCTGCCAAACATCACATCCAAACTTCCAATGCTCTTCAGCCTTGTAGTGGACCGCTAACCGTGTGACCTATTTCCAAGTCAAAGACAAGGAAACAGAGTGCGAATATAATATCTTTAACTTCAAAAAACACAAGTATGTTAGTGACAATAATTCATGAAGTATGAGCAGTTATGACTTCCATTCCACAATGCATCTCATGCATGATAGTTTATATAATGGCCCAAGACCTTTTTAAAAAGATTTGAGCATCCCATGCCCTGAAAATAGCTACTACTATAGGTAGTAGTTCGTACACCCCGCGCACTAAAGTTTGGAGTACGTCCCACGCACCCGTTGGACTTACATTGGTTGCCAACAATCACCACCCGTCCCACGGAGGCATGCATAATATATTTATACGTGCATATTATTCTTCTCTTCACAACTCATGCATATATGTGTATGCATATCATTACATCATACTATCACTTTCATGCATTTATGTTCATGCATATCCAACTCATCATGCATTATGTCTATGCATATAAATCTCAACAAACAATAACAGTTAGATTCTTCTGCACCAGTTAACAATTAACTAAAACAGATCATGTAAATGTACCATTAAGGATACCATATTCTTACACTCACCAGTGCCGTTGATCAAACCTTTCCTTGTCTGGTCCAAACCTTTTCCTCGCCCTTGAGTAAGGCCTCAATGCCTTCCTTAAACATCCCTGTCAAAACGATTACAATTTCAGTCCACATGGGTATATAGTTTTGGACAGAAAATAATTAAAGCATTAAAATGAATCAACTGAATCGATAATCCTCTTTAAATAATGTTTAGAGTCTATAATTGGGTCCCCGTACCTTTCCATCCTTTTAAAAACTTTCTTAAATTTTCTTCAGAAAATCAAGAACCACGACCGGTCGGCGATTTTCCTTGATCGGTCGGCGCCTCACTGCCCAGCCGCGACCGGTCGGCGATTTTCCGCGACCGGTAGGCACCCTTTAGTGGCAAATTTTCAGAAAATTGATTTTCGAACCCTTCTTCTCAAATCATTCCAATCTCGATCCTTTTGCCTCCAAACTCAAAAATTAACTATACTAAAGTGCTCTACCCTCCTAGGCATCAAACATACTCAAATGGTGGCATCAAAACACCCCAAAATCTAACATTCAAAGATCAAAATTCTAGGTTTTTATAAAAAAACGAAAATAAATCTTTAAACTCCGATCTAGACCAACTCTTATACAATATAATCCAAATAATTACGTCAATAGGTTCGTGTTTACCTCTAGAACAAGGTTTGTGAAGATGTTTTTTTCCGATTCTTCCTCTTTGTCTTCCAATTTCTCCCTTCCCTCTTGCCCCTTTCTCCCTTCTCTCTCTAGTCTTCCTCCCTTACTTACAAAAATGAGAGAATAGCTCTCAAAACTCATTTAGGTCAGATTTTTAGGGGGGTTTACCCCTATACCCCTTCATTTAATTTGGTATTTACCCATGCTTTCCACCCCTTACTTCCTACACTTAATTGTGCGAAATTAGACATTAATATAAATACATATTTTTCATAAATATACTTCCAAATGCCCCTTAAAAACCTACTCAATTCTTACTTTTCATTTCTCATTCTAACATTTTTAGAATTATTATTAAAAATAATCTATAATATTGGGACGGGTATTACAACTCTCCCCCTCTTAGGAAATTTCGTACTCGAAATTAAGATCACCAATCCAATACCACTCCCAAACCTCTAAATGGCTACTAGCTTACTTCCAAGAATAATATATTGGAACCTCCAAAGCATCTAACCACTATTCTTTTATGGCTCTCTACTTTTCGACACAAGGTTTTTATCTATCAAAATTCGACAAGTTCTACGCTCCACAATCTCACATCGATTTTTCTCCATCCTTAATTCATTTGTTCTTCTATTCCCACCATTGATTCGCAAAACGGAACATTATTTCCAGTTCCCCCTACATCATTACCAGCATAATTTCTCCTTATCAACCTCAAGTTTTCATCAACACGGCAGTAGCAATTTACAATCAATGATATACCAAGGACTTAGTATCACGATGCCCATGCCAACTTGCTCTTAGAATACCAAAAGGACTATAGTTCTATCTACTCATGATGGGTATAACAAGATCAACCCAGTCCTTCTCTTACCATCCCCCATTTCTACTTCAAAACATAACTCTACTCTACCCTTTCCTCCTGGCCTTTAGTTCAAAATTTTATTATCACCACAAGGTTTTTTGTACAATATATGACTTGGTCTGCCCTCGACTTCTCGTAGTTTCAAGCTAATGATACCATGAACCATTCCCACAAATAAAAATCATCACACATCCATGTCAAGCACATGAGTTTAAAGAAGTACCACGGGTGTTATTTGTTACAAACCATAAGTCTTTGAAAGAAAGCTTAAAAGACAAAATGCATTAAGGGTCCATCCATGGACCATGCTTCAATGCTCCATGCCTCAATCAAAATGTGCTTGATTCCCGTCAAGCTATGCCATTGGCTTCTTACCTATAAAAGAAAGGGTTAGGCACAACCACCTAGTAGGACATCTCCAACAAAAGTTATATATGATTGCAATGTACGAAATGAGCTAAATGCATGCATATGAGTAGGCATGATATTGAAGAACAACAAATTAAAGGAGATATTCATTTGTTCCAAAAGGTGAAGCATGTGTACCAAGGTGTCCAACGTGTTTCCAAAATACCAAGTTTCTTTAAAAATAACAACACGTCCAACGAGAGTCGGTCACTATTTAAGCTAGTAAACCATGTTCCAAGTGTCCAATTCCAACTAGATGTTCCAACACGTGTGTTTTTCGGGTCAACCATATGTTACCGCAATGTCTACAATTTCCAACTTTCCACATCTTTCAAGATGAATCAAGATTCTCAAGAGTGCATAGCCATTCCGCTCATAGAGGGGATCAACCTCTACACGTATATTACTCGGTTTCCTGTCCGTCGGGAGGGTTTAGTACTACCCCCATTGCGCAATGTCATGGGAGACCCCTTACGGTACATCCCAAGGCCTCAGCCTGAAATCAAAAGCACTCGACAATTCTCATTCTTCCGAAGAATCGGTGGGTCAAACCCACTATATCATTCCAACAACCATTTCCAACAATTGTTCCAATCCTTTCAAAACAATACCGATGTCAAGGATATCAATGTCATGTGGGTTCCAACGTGTCAATGTAATCGTTATATTTTCAATTTCACAATTCCAATCACCCAACCCACATTCCCAAATTTCCCAAAAATCGACAAATCTAGGGTTCAAGAAATCAATTTGGGGCTTTTCCATAAAACATTCAACTAATCAAATTGTTGAGCGTAGGATGTTCAACGTAATATCAATTGACCAATTTGCAAGGAAATTTCATCATTCAAGTCCACATAAACCTAGACATGGATTTTACCCATTTCAACAACAATTTAGAAATTGAAGGACAAGACAATGATATATACACTAGAGTTCAAGATCCCCTACCTTAGAGTGAAGATGCACACAACCTTGATTGGGAGTTCTACACACCCACGCGAAAGAAGACCACCACTGTGAAGCTTGGAACGCGCTCTACAACGTTAATGCTTTGCAAATCTCCCGAAAACCACCTTAGGAACTCCAAAATGTAGAGAGAAGGGAGAGCTAGGGTTTTGAGAGGGTTTGGAGGAGGAAGAAAGAGAAAAATAGGGTTGGAATGAGTTCCCACGAATTTGGGTTGATATATATAGGGCCCCAACATAAAAAGATAGGAATACCCTTAATGAAGCTGTCTAGACAGCAGTTGCACCGGTGCAACGATTTCCTGCATCGGTGCAACGCTTAAGAAGAACCCAGAATTTGCCTTGTGCATCGGTGCAGACAGACCCTGCACCGATGCAAACTCCTCCTGCACCGGTGCAAACCAAAGTTGCACCGATGCAAACTTGCATCAGAATGAGCAGAATGTTTTTAACTTTCCCTGCACCGGTGCAGCATCACCTTGGACCGATGCACCTGAAGCTCGGACCAACAGTGGCTCCCTGCATCGGTTTTGCACTGATGCAACCCCACTTTTGCCACTTTGCACCGGTGCGGCCTCAACTTGCACCGGTGCAAATGCACCAGAACACCAAAAAAAGCTGCGAGGTGACTCCAAGATTCATTCGAGACGTTCCAAACACTTATCGGACATTAAGACCAAACTCAACGGGACTCCTAAGCGACATACCTATAAAAGAAAATGTAGAACGAATATATTTCGCGTTAAAGAAATTTTTGGAGTGTTACAAACTCCCCCTCTTATTAAAATTTCGTCCCCGAAATTCACTAAAATGAACTACGCAAGAAAAGAATAGAACGGTTACCTCACTCGAAGAGAATCGGATACTTCTCTAGCATTACGTCACGCCTCTCCCAAGTCGCTTCCTCTATGCCATGGTTCTTCCAAAGAACTTTCACCAAAACAATTGATTTTCCACGCAAAGTCTTCTCTAACGTATCCAAGATACGAATCAGTTGTTCCTCGTACGACACGTCAGCTTTCAACGCTAAAGTGGACCAATCCAAAACATGCGACGTATCGGGTTCATATTGACGGAGCATAGAAACGTGAAAGACGTCATGGATGTTGGAAAGAGAATACGGCAATGCAAGACGATACACTACCTCCCCGATTTTCTCAATGATATCGAATGACCCTATGAATCACGGCGCTAGCTTCCCTTTCTTACCAAAACGGGATGTCTCTCGACGAGGCGACACCTTCAAGAATACATGATCTCCCACATCGAAAGACAACGGTCGGCGACGATTATCGGCGTAACTTTTGAAATGGATTTGAGCGGCTAACAATCTTTGGCGAATCTTCTTCACTTGCTCGGTGATTTGTTGTACACTTTCCGGTCCCAACATAGTAGAATCTCCCACTTCGGTCCAACACACTGGCGAACGGTACGGACGACCGTATAGAGCTTCAAACGGTGCCATCCCGATACTAGAATGGTAACTATTATTGTAAGCGAACTCAACTAACGGTAAACACGTCCACCAACTATCAAGATAGTCCAAGACACATGCACGAAGCATGTCCTCCAAGGTCTGAATTGTGTGTTCTGACTACCCATCGGTTTGCGGATGAAAAGCTGTGCTGAACTGCAACTCGGTACCGTACACTTTCTGTAGACTCCTCCAGAAATGAGATGTAAAACGTGGATCACGATCGGATACGATAGATAAAGGCGTACCATGAAGACGAATAATCTCCCGAATGTAAAGACGACTCAGAGAATCCACTGACCGCGACACACGAACCGGTAGAAAATGAGCGGACTTAGTCAACCTATCAACGATTACACAAATCGAATCCTTCCCATCTTGCGAACGTGGCAAACCTCAACTGAAATCCATAGTGACATGATCACATTTCCACTCTGGCACTGGCAATGGCTGCAACAAACCCGCTGGCTTCTAGTGTTCGGCCTTAACTTGCTGAAAAGTCAAGCACCTCATCACGAACATAGCGATATCCTTTCTCATACCCGGCCACCAAAACAATCTACGAACGGCATGATACATCTTATCACCACCTGGATGCACTGAAAAAGGTGAATGGTGAAACTCGTGAAGAATTTCTTGTCGACACTGTAATGGTACAAGAAGCCTTCGTTTGAAACGAACACTGCCATCCTCGAAAATATCCCAACCAACTGGTGCCTCATCACTCGAACATCTGGAATGAAACCTCAATGACTCATCATCGGTTGACTGCACATCAATAATACGTCTAGCAAGATCAGAATGAATAGTCAAGTTGCACAAAGTAGAACCACTGGTGACATATTCGGCATGCAAAACAAAATCTCCCAAGCCCGAAACGTTCTTCCAATCACGAATGGCCAAATGAGCTAGGTGACACGAGCGACGACTCAACGCATCGGCAACGACATTTTCCTTCCCCGGGTGATATTGAAGATTAAAATCGTAGTCTTCAAGGTGTTCCATCCATCGATGTTGCCTTATATTCAATTCTTTTTGCGTGAATAGATATTTGAGACTCTTTTGATCGGAAAAGACTTCAAATTTCTCGCCGTACAAATAATTTCTCCAACTCTTCAATGCAAAAATGATAGCGGCAAGCTCCAAATCATGCGTAGGATAGTTTCTTTCGTGCGTCTTCAGCTGCCTCGAACTATAAGCAACCACTTTACCTTCTTGCATCAAGACATAACCCAAGCCTTTGCGCGACGCGTCACAAGAAACGGAATAACCAACTCCCCTATCCGGCACGATCAAGATAGGCGAAGAAGTCAAACAGCCTTTCAATTCCTCAAAAGAGGATTCACAAGCGTTATCCCAAACAAAGCGGATGTCCTTCCTCATCAAACGAGTCATAGGAGCGGCAATACGTGAATAATCAAGAACAAATCGACGGTAATAACCGGCAAGCCCTAGGAAACTCCGAACTTCGAACACATTAGTTGGCCTCGGCCAAGAGATAACGACATCAATCTTTGAAGGATCAACGGAAATGCCTTCTTGGGACACGACATGACCCAAGAACTTCACCTCGGACAACCAAAACTCGCATTTGCTCAACTTCGCATACAATCGGTGCTCCCTCAACAATTCAAGAACAATACGGAGATGCTCACAATGCTCCTCAGAAGTAAACGAATATACCAAAATGTCATCCACGAACACCACGACGAACTGATCTAGATAAGGACGGAAGATACGATTCATCAAATCCATAAAAGTAGCCGGAGCATTGGTTAGCCCAAACGGCATAACCACGAATTCGAAATGCCCATAGCGAGTACGGAAAGAGGTCTTCGGGATGTCTTCCTGCAAATCAATTTTGGAAAAACAAGTCGAACCCCTCAACTGATCGAAAAGATCATCTATTCGCGGCATAGGATAGCAGTTTTTGACAGTGACACGGTTCAACTTCCTATAGTCGATGCACAAACGAAGCGTTCCATCTTTCTTTTTGGCGAACAATGCAGGAGCTCCCCAAGGTGATGAACTAGGACCAATAAAACCCAACGCAAACAACTCCTCGATTTGGGACTTCAACTCCCTCAACTCCGCAGGCGCAAAACGATACGGTGGAACAGATATCGGTGTGGAACCCGGAATAAGATCAATAGAAAACTCAACGTCTCTGACAGGAGGCAAACCCGACAATTCCTCTGGAAAGACGTCTATAAAATCACTGACTACAAACGGTAACTCAGAACGGTCTGCAACGGCGTCATCCAAAGATAGACTAGCAAGCATGCAATGAATCGAAGAAGATTCCGTAGGATCAAGAAGAATAGAAGTCAATGGCTTTCGACGATCTCCATGGAAGTAAAAATACTCTCCGTCCGCATAAGAACTCGACGTCGATAACAATCGATAGTGGCATGATGAGAAGATAACCAATCCATGCCTAATATTAAGTCGAAGCCCGCCATATCAAGAACAATGAAATCAAACGTGAAACGTCGGTCTGCAATAGTCATATCGCACTGGCGGCACATGTAACTCAACGGTATACGGCCTCCTACCGGTGACTCAACTACGAGAGGAGGATCGAACACCTCCAACTCTAGCCCCAAAGCTGACGCAAAAGAAAATGCCAGAAAAGAATGCGACGCACCAGAATCTATAAGAACAGATGCCCAAGAATGATAGATAAGAACCATACCGCACACCACCGAACTCTCTGGAGCCTCTGAAACAACTGGCTGCTCCATAGCTGGAACTGTATAAACTCGACCCTGTGTCATTTGACCCTGACCTGCTCCACTACGCTGGCCTGAAGCCTGTGCTGAACCAGACGGACCTCTCCTCACGAATCGAGATCCCTGACTGGGCTGTGCAGGAGCTCGCTGAAACTGCTGCTGCTGTTGACCCTGCTGCTGATGCTGCTGAGGAGGACGGAGCTGCTGAACTGAGCCCGCCTCACTACGTTCATTCCGCGGTGCTGGACAAGATCTAACGTGATGACCTTGCTGGCCACAATTATAACAAGCAGATGCTCGACACTCTGCACGAGTATGACCTGGTCGGCGGCAAGTGTGACAAACAATGTCTGACCAATTGGACATCCCTGGACGATTTCCCTGCGACTGTGACTTCTGACTCTGCCGAGAATGAAACTGATCGCGTCCCCTTTTTTTGCCAAAGCTGCCTGATGAATTACTCGAACTCGAATACTGCCCCCTCGGCTCCCAAATCTTTACTTCCTTAGCTAGCTCACACTGGGACTCAACGAGCCTCGCGCACTCCACCAAATCTGAAAAGACACGAATGCGATGCCCCACCGTGAGGCGCTAAATAGATGGATGCAAGCCTTGTTCAAATCTCTTACACTTCCTTTCTTCCGAGTTCACCCAATCATGGGCAAACCTTGACAGAGACTAGAACTTCGTAGCATATTGATTCACCGTCATTGACCCTTGCTCTAACCTCTCAAACTGCCCGCGTAGCTTATCGCGACAAGATTCCAGAAAAATACTGACTTTCGAAGGAAGCCTCAAAATCTAGCCAAGACATGTCAGCCAAAGGATCGATAACTCCTTGAGGGTTAGCACCCCCAAGCAACCGAATAGCATCGCGACGACCATTCACTAACGTAGACCACCACTCACTAGCCTCGCCAACAAGCTGGAAAGAAGCAAGTGAAATCCGATTTTTGATGTCGCCGATCTCTAGCATCGCGAACATTTTCTTCACTTCCGAAAGCCAATGGTTGGCCTCTAGCGGATCCACTTCGCCATTGAATTTTGGAGGATCCATGCGGCGAAATTCACGAAGAGCGTCTGACAAACGAGTACCCACTGGTTCCCTAGCTGCTGCGACACCCCGACTAGCCTCTACAACCGCAGTAGCAATGTCGCGAATGAACTGACCGGCATTGGCCATTCCTTCAGGAATAAACCCTTCCTCTCTAGCCTCATCCGCGTGCTCTCTTTGTTGCCCATTAACTTCCTCACTGACGGCGTCATCAATTGGTTGCCCACGACGACTCCTATTTCCACCACGACGACCGGCCATTTTCTAAGAAACAAGAAAGATGGCGAATATTTAGGAATAGGATAGAATCATCATAACAATTGACAAGTAGAGCACTAGACACAATATTGATACAATGGTAACGAATAAAGAATCGACTCACGAATACCCGGATCATCACACACTTGGAACTCAAGAAGACACACATGGTTCTTTTCCCAAAACGTTTCAAATTTCGCAATCGTCAAAGGTTTTCGATCGAATATCAATGCCCTACTTTTATGCCATGCACACACAAGCAAGCAATCATATGTAATATAGTATAACCATAGCCCGATGCACCCATGTAGGACTACGTGTCCTTTTCCAATGTCCTAAGTTTTCACAAACTATTGCTCTGATACCAACTATAACACCCTTGAATTTTGACAACATATTTTGTTTTTTGAAATAAGGCATTGAGCAATAATGAATAAAACACTAATGATACCATGAACCATTCCCACAAATAAAAATCATCACACATCCATGTCAAGCACATGAGTTTAAAGAAGTATCACGGGTGTTATTTGTTACAAACCATAAGTCTTTGAAAGAAAGCTTAAAAGACAAAATGCATTAAGAGTCCATCCATGGACCATGCTTCAATGCTCCATGCCTCAATCAAAATATGCTTGATTCCCGTCAAGCTATGCCATTGGCTTCTTACCTATAAAAGAAAGGGTTAGGCACAACCGCCTAGTAGGAAATCTCCAACAAAAGTTATATATGATTGCAATGTACGAAATGAGCTAAATGCATGCATATGAGTAGGCATGATATTGAAGGACAACAAATTAAAGGAGATATTCATTTGTTCCAAAAGGTGAAGCATGTGTACCAAGGTGTCCAACGTGTTTCCAAAATATCGTGTCTTTAAAAATAACAACACGTCCAACGATAGTCGG
>NMUG010010379.1:0-10972 GCA_002855965.1 Monotropa hypopitys
ACTTGTCAAACAAGAATAGGGACAAGAACTAAATAAGACAAGGCCGAAGCATTAAGAAATTACCTGAGCTTAGAGGGACTGGCCTAGCAAGCTTTAGCCAAACTGAGCTCTGCGGGAACTCTGGTCCGAACAGGGGCTCTACTGGTCTACCGATTGGTTTTACCGAGCTAAGGATGGGTGGTAACTCTGGGTAGTTGGTTCAGAGGATCCTGGCTCTCGGAAAATATTTCCAAGTATTCGGACAAGAGTTTGCCGAACAACAGGGCTTCAGGGCAAAGGTGGTTCTCTCTCTAGAGTTTGAGTGCAAGATTGAGTTAGGTGGAAATGAATGCATTCGAAGGATGGTTTATATAGGGGTTCAGAGGGGTTGGGGTGGCAGGTGAGAGCATTAAATGCTTGATTGAAGGTTCCTTAATCCTGCCGAACAAGTCAGGGACTTGTCCCATCAAAGTCAGTTCTGAGCACTCCTGCAGAACAGTCTGAAACTGCGACTGACTCGTCCCATCCGTGTCAAGCGTCTGGTTAGTCCGGATGGGACTCGACCCTGCAACTTGGCATAGCTGCTACCGTGCAGCTGGCATGGGTCTGGATCGGGGCGGTCGGCCTGAACGGCCGGGCTGGTCGGTTTGGTTGTGCGGCGGGTTGGACTGGGCTGGTCCGGCCAAACTGGTCCGACTGGCACTGAACGACTGGGCTCACCCCTTGGGCCGTTCTAACTTACTTTCTTTAATTTCCTAAGGTCCAACACTTCAACACTAAACCCATTGTTTTCAAGTATATAATCTGAAAATATTTCTAATAAATAAATAAATAAATAAAATCTTCTTTAATTGGGATGGGGTCTCACAGTTAAATAGGTGCAGCGGCTCACAGGTTGTGTGGCAGCTTTGAGCAGGTTTGTATCCAGGGCAATAGATAAATGTCAGCCTTTCTTTAAAGTTTTAAAGAAAAGTTTTGCATGGACGGAGGAAAGCGAGCATGCTTTCAATCAATTAAAATATTACTTGCAACACCCCCATTACTCAGCTCGACAGTTGATGGGGAAGAGCTATTTCTGTACATAGCGGTGACCTCATACGCAGTCAACTCGATCCTAATACGAACGGATAATGATATTCAGCATCCAGTCTATTACACAAGCAAAGCACTAAGAGGATCAGAGACAAGATATCCAAAGATAGAGAAGGTGGCTTTCACAGTGATTACTACGGCCAGAAGGTTGAGGCCTTACTTTCAGTCGCATCCCATCAGTGTTCTAACTGACTTGCCCCTTAGAAGGGCCCTCTACAACCCGAACACGTCAGGACGTCTCACCCAGTGGTCCTTAGAGCTGGGAGAGTTTGACATAGATTATAAGCCAAGGAGCTCGATGAAGGCTCAAGCATTAGCAGATTTCGTGATGGAGTACGCAGCACCAGATGATGAAGTCAATGAGGGAAATGAAGAAACGTGGCTCCTGTACGTCGACGGGTCGGTGACGAATAAGATGAGTGGGGAAGGAATAATGTTGACCTCACCAGAATGAGAAAAGCTAAAGTACACGTTAAAATTTGAGTTCAACGCCACAAATAACCAAGAAGAATACGAGGCTTTAGTACTTGGCCTCCAAATTGCACAGGTGATCGGGTTGAAACGTTTGGACGTGATCAGTGATTCTCAGCTTGTGGTGGGCCAAGTTAATGGGAAATTTGAGGCAAAGGAAGAAACGATAGAGAAGTATCTGCGAGCAGTCAAGCTCCTAGCCCAGAAGTTTGACGCGTTTTCAGTATCTCAGATACCAAGGTTGGAAAACCAAGAAGCTGACCTATTGTCCAAAATTGCGACCTCAACGAAAGAGCCCCCTCCAAAGGGGATACTAATCGAGGTGCTGAAATCCCCAAGCGTGGGGGGAGACCAGCAGCTAATCATGACAATTGACTATTCAAATTCATGGGCTGAGCCCATCGTCAAATACCTTAAAGTGGGAGAATTGCCAGAAGATAAACAGGAGGCCAAAAAGCTCAAAATCCGTGCAGCAAGGTATGCATTGATGGGTGACATTTTATACAAAAGGGGATTTTCCTTGCCTTATCTCAGGTGCCTGATGATAGGGGAAGCAAACAGAGCTATGGAAGAAGTTCATGGGAGCATTTGCGGAGCCCACCTCGGAAGCAGAGCCCTTGCCCATAAAATTATTCGTATGGGGTATTATTGGCCCACCATGCAAGACGATTGCACGTCACTAGTTAAAAAGTGTGATTCTTGTCAGCGGTTTGCTAATATCTCCCATTTGCCCCCCACTGAGATGAGTCCCATGAGAGGGCCTTGGCCTTTCGCTCAATGGGGCATGGATTTCATAGGTCCCCTCCCCAGGGGAGCAGTACAACGGCAGTATGCGGTAGTGGCGATTGACTACTTCACGAAGTGGGTCGAGGCTAAGGCTTTACCCATCATTATCTTTCGTGCCACCATTTCGTTTCTTTGGAAGAATATTATTTGCAGGTTTGGATTACCTAGGGTCTTGGTGGTTGACCTAGGAAAACAGTTCGACAGCTCAGAGTTTAAAGATTTTTGTGCAGAGAGGGGCATACACGTGCACTTCACATCTAAAGTGTATCCAAGAGCTAATGGCCAAGCCGAAGTCACTAACTGAAAAATAAACAAAGGCATCAAGAAAAGATTAAAGTCGGCGAAAGGGGACTGACCGAGCGAGTTACATCATGTGTTATGAGCTTTTCGTACCTCGTCCAGGTTAGCTACGGGTGAGACTCCATACTCCCTCGCTTTTGGATCGGAGGAAGTGGTTCCCATTGAAGTGGAATTGTTAAACTATAGAACCGCATCATCAGAAGAAGCAGAAAATTTAGAAGAACTTAGGGCTGAGCTAGACCTTATTGAAAAAAAGAGAGACAAGGCAGCAGCGAGGATCACCATCTACCAACAAAGAATGGTAAAGTACCACAATGCCAAGGTCAAACCCAGATCATTCCAGCCCGGAGACTTAGTTTTAAGGAAGGTAGACCCCACGGGGAAAAAGGTGAAGCAGCTCCAACCCAACTGGGAAGGACCCTATCAAATCATTAGGCATTCCAAAGAGGGGGCATATCGACTCAAGACCTTAAAGGGGAAAGAACTGTCAAACCCTTGGAATGCAGAACATTTGAAAAAATATTACAGGTGATTTGCTCAAGTTAAAACTTGTTGATTACTGTTATATAGCATTTTGTTTACATATTGTTATGGTGACGAGCTGAATGTTAACCCCTAAAATTATAATTTGGCTACTTTTTGTGATACCAACTCATGACAAATGTGTAAGTCATAGATTGTGTAAGTTTCATGCTCAAATATGAATAGAAGACTTCACCCAATTCCCATCTCTTGTGTATTCATAGTGAAGGCGAATAGTGCTAAGGCACAAGCGAGCTCAGCACCACGGTACAGCTCAGCTCATGCTACGGCGTGATTCAAGTCGCTAAGGCGAATAGTGCTAAGGCACAGGCTAGATCAGCACTACAGTGTAGCTCAGCTCATGCTACATCATGATTAAAATCACTAAGGCGAATAGTGCTAAGGCACAAACGAGTTCAGCACCACGGTGCAGCTCGGCCCCATGCTAAGGCATGATCCAAGTCGCTAAGGCGAATAGTGCTAAGGCACAAGCGAGCTCAGTACTACGGTGCAGCAGAGCTCATGCTACGGCATGATTAAAATCGCTAAGGTGAATAGTGCTAAGGCACAGGCGAGTTCAGCACTACGGCATAGATCAACTCATGCTACGATGTGATGGCATTAAAAGTCAAGAAGGCAATAGAATACATCGTTAAAACCCAATACATGGCAAAAACAAGAAGACGTTGGGCTTAGCTAGTCAAACAAGTTCAAAAC
The DNA here is from genome assembly GCA_002855965.1 of Monotropa hypopitys. Lineage (NCBI taxonomy): Eukaryota > Viridiplantae > Streptophyta > Magnoliopsida > Ericales > Ericaceae > Monotropa > Monotropa hypopitys. The sequence goes on from NMUG010010379.1 coordinate 3,868, forward strand.
AACAGGAGGATGAATGAAACTGAAAACTAATAGAAACATCCTTCAGTCCTCTGCAATAACTCTATCGGCCACCTCCTCCATGATCTCCGTGGCTGTAAACATGATAACATCTTGTACTAATTTGTTAATCTTATTAGTAACTGATGAATCAATAGGAGTTGGAGGCAGATTCTGGGAGTTAACCTCAATACATTGGTTGTCATCCCCCTCACCTATAACCGTCGAATCTTCCATGGTTATTTCAAAGAGTTGGGTGCTGAAGTCCAGTTCAGGGTACTTGCAAATGCATTGTCTCCTCATCTCTTCAAAACCATCAAAATAGGATGAAGTCACTTCATCCAAATGCTCCTGCAACTCCTTGTCATGAATTCTCCTGAGTTGCTTAAGTCCTCCTCAGCTTTAGCCATAAAAGCAAAAGCCTTATTCTCCATTGACTCCTTCTCCTCTACTGCCTTAGCTAAGTCCTCAGACAGGCGAGAGCAGCGAGTCTCCTCGGCCTTAAAATTTTCTTCCTCTTCCCTCAATCTGGTCTCAACACCAAGCTTTTCCACCACCAATTGTTGGAGCTCAGGTTCCTTCCCTTTCAAGGTCAATGTCGTGGCATTCCTCTCCTTTTCTATCTGTCTAAAATCCAGGACTAACTCCTGATTTTTCTTGATTAGCTTTCCCTACATTAGCGAGGATTTAGACACCTCCTAGGCAGTAAAGAAGCCCTTGACAGAAACCTACGAAGAAAAAGCCAAGGTAGTGTCTCAGGTAAGGTGTTAGGAAACACCAAAAGGGATAACAGGAGAAAATCTTACCTTGCTCAGCTCAACTAAGAACTCCTGATAGACAGCCGCAGAGAGTTGGTTAGCCAGATACTTGATGTCAGCTCGAGAGGCCATACATTTAGCCTTCGTCAATGCATGGTCATCATCAAAAAGCACCATAGGCCCGTCATCTTCGACCCTCACCTGCTTTCCTTTGTCTTTTCTCTCTGTAGCAGGTACCACCTCCTGAATCTTTAGGTCAACTTCTGTCGGCTGAAGAAGTTTAGAAATCTTTCTCTTCCCTCCAGCCGGAGGAGTAGCAGAGCTCAGAGGAACTGCAGGGGAAGTGACCTGAGAAGTTCCTTCCTTGGTCTTCTTTCTTTTATCTGTAGCCTGACCTGGCTCTAACTTTCCTCGTTTAGTCTTCAACTTGGCTAATGCCATTCTGTCCAGCTTAAGGGCCATTAACTTCCCTGCTGTTTCTGAAATGCCAAGAGCAAGTAAAGGTCAGTCGATGTCATAATCAAGGGAGGAATATGTATGAATACCTCCTTTCAGGGCTGAGGTCTCACTTCCAACTTTTGGACCAAGAAGGTGAATCGATAAATTCTCAGATGAAACGAGTTGATCTGGCTCGTGAATGTCGTACGATTCTATGCACTTGAGAACCTCAGCTTCCTTGGAAGAAAGGTCAGTCTTCCGTTTGGCTGGATGATGGGGACAAAGACAAAGGTTAGCAACTGAGCAAACTCAAAGGAAACATACAAATAGATCAAATAAGAAAAGTGTCCACTACTCACACAAATTTGAAGGAACCCCCCATTTCCTTTGAATGCAGGGAGTAAGCTTCTCTTCCCAGCTCTGAAACTCCCATCCAGAACCACCGATGTAAAAGAATTTGTCTTTCCATTCTTTAATTGCAGCTGGTAATTTGCCCACTACGGCTGGGGAGTATGGTCTCTTACTGAAATACCACCACGCATCTGTGTGAGGGACCTCCTTAATGGAAAAAAGATTGAAAAATGAGGACACACTCAAGGGGTCCTTGTCATCTAAAGCAGCCAACCACAAAATAGCACAGCTCACCAGAAGCTGGTAACCATTAGGGGCCAGCTGCCCGGGGGCAAGGCCAAACCTAGCTAGGATTTGCCTAATAATCTTAGGGAAAGGAAGACGAAGCCCAGCTTCCATGGCATCCTGGAATATGCATATTTCGTTGGGATAGCTGTTGCAAGCCCTTTCACCAGGGTTAGGAGCCCTCAAGTGAACGGAATCAGGGATTCTGAATCGTTTGCGCATCATCCCTAAAGCATCAGAGTCGAGGGTGGAAGGATATGAAAGGGCAGAAACATCGAACTTTGGCCTAGGATATTGGGCAACCAACGATCGTTCCGATGTTCTTATGGCCTCAACATCAGAAGGAGGAGGGTCTGCTAAGGCCTTTGTACCACGGCGCATAAAGGGCACTTCATCTTCCGTGATTTCGCTAACCGTGGTCTGGTGTTCCATCTCGGACATAATACAAAAGACAGCAAAGAGATAAAAGAGTGAGAAAGGAAGAGAACGTACCTAGAAGGCAAAGGCGAATGCTCAAATCCTCGAGAAGGTGAAGTGCTGATAAGTGTCACCTAGAAAATCGTGAAGGGCTCTATACAAACCCATTGGGTCTACGAATCGACGAATGATCCCCACCGTCCTTTTATTCATTGATAAACGACTCATGAGCGACCACATGGCTAGGATGAGACGTTTTGTATTATACATTTAATGCTCACAAAAACCCAGAAGGTGGCGGCGTTACTACCTAAGTATTTTTACCAAATTGGCCTCTTGTCTATGTTGATAAAAAAAGGGGAGTAACTGATATGTTGTGCCGATCTAAGAACTCAGCACCAAGGATCCAGACCTTAGGTCAGCTCTGAGGTTGTATGTCCGCTGACCTAACTATGAGGACCTCAGCCGAGGAGCTGGTGAGAATAGGGTGACCTCAGATATTGGGGCTAAGTGTAACGGATACACGTCCTTCCTACCCGCGCATTATTTAAATTGGAAAGTCTATTGGTTCGAAACAGAAAGACGATATAGCCACCCACAATTGCGGGATGATGTCGAGTGAATATGGAAACGTTGCAGAACATTACGGAAACACTCCTAAAATAGAGGAGGGGTATAAATCCCTCGGAGGGGTATAAATCCCTCGGAGGGACCAAGGTAATGGTAGGAACTTCTTCTTTAACCTAATTTTCCATAAGAATTTTTCTCTCTCCCAAAATCTCTGGACTAACTTAAGCATCGGAGGCTCTTTGGCAGGCGTCTCACCGACGTCAAGAAGTGTGCTTGCAGGGCTTGAAGGACAGCGTCAGAGGATCCAGAAGTCAGCGTCATCAGTAATATTTTTTAGTAATGCTTAAAACTATTACTACAATCTCATGTTTTTTTAATATTTTATTTAGTAATATTTAAAATTATTAGTACATCCCATTATTTGTAAATGATGGATCAACTTTTAGCAACACTTGAAACCATTGTTATAGATTTTTCTTTTAATAATAACTATATTTGTCATTCAATCGTATATTATTCCTAAAATTATTAAATATCAAATCTGAAATTTTAAAGACACGAGAAGTATGATTTCATTCACAATCAAATCATGATATCATAATTGAAATAATCATTATTTAAACTTATAAAAAGTGAAGAGTACATTAATTTTCACTCCATACACAACATAACAAAAACTATGGACAAGGTATACCTATAGACAAAAAATACAAAAAAATATTATAAAATCCTAATTAATAAAAACTTGTTACCTACCATTTGTTTCTTTGTATTCTTCTACCGTAAATCTAATTCTTGAAGCATCAATTCTTTGCACAACCTACAATTTTAACATGCAATTTCAACTCAAAGATAGTAGAAGCTAAATTATTCTAAATAATAGGACATTAGAAAAATGTATTCATACCGTGAGCATCTATTTCATGATTTGCAACAGATGATCATTGGTGTGCCTGAGGAGAAGTTTGATTATGAGTGCCACTAACAATGTCTGGAACCACCTATTTAAGAACCATTGATGTACAATAATAAGCACATATAGAATATATAATATTCTTCTTTGTAGTGATATGGAATCTTATGCCAACTTTTACAATTAATTGGACATAAGTGTGATTGTCATAAGACTCATAATTATACCATTTTAATATGCCAGCAACAATATCCAATTGTAATCATATTCCTTGAATCATAAATGGACTTCTAATTGCATGAAAGTTTGGTTGATATTAGTATAAATTAACTATATTGTTTTATAACTTGAATACATTTAGTAATACCTAAGGTGAGATATGAACAACAAAAGATGATATGCACCTTTGATCTAGCTGCACAAGAAAAAATGGTAAGCCTACCGACCAATGTCATCGATGAACTCTCTGATTACTAAGTCAACAAGGATAGATAGAGAGGTGAATTTGATAGAAATTTGAGACTCAAGAATGGTATACCTTCTCCTCAAGACCTCCTCTATATTAATAGTCAGTCCACCACGTGGTCCATACATGCTTCGGCATGCATGAGGCTCCTTTTCGACGGCTTGTGGCAATGTGCCTAACATGGGCGGTTGGCCTACAGACAGCTCAGTTGGCACCCCGATAGCATTGTGCAGTGTGCCATCTGGCATGGCAGCCAACATGCACCGTAAGGATGGGTTCTAAATCCCAAGATGGATATCTGTACAGTCAATGTCATGCTTATCGGGCCAACCTATTGGTCTTCCCTAGGTAATGCCAAAGCCCCAGTTGCCATCTGTCATGCACCCTTTAGTGCTCTAAATGATTGCATTCGAAGAGAGCATCGTGGAACACAGTTCTTCGACCACATGCTTGGCGGTCTATGCTCTGTGTTGGACATACTCTGTTGTGTGTGCTGACTTGGCACTGACTTGACCAAATTCTTGGTGATTCCGACCTGAATGTCAGCCTTGATTATTTTGGCCCTCAACAATAGCCCATCAACCTTTCTTCGGCTCTATTTGAAATTTTTGCAGGATCATATATTTTATTAATTTGAATATCGTGAACGGTTTGGATCATGACAGTTGTGCCCAAAACATATTCTGTTGAATGCGTTGATAAGTTAGTTGGTAAGTTAGTTGATCTATTGAAACTGACCATATATATATACATATATATATATAGAAAACTTCCTATGAAGGATCCCCATCTAAATGAGTTTGTGGACTTCTAATCATGAACACTCATCTTTGTTTTTAACACATTAAAGTGTACTACAATATAAATCCTTGGATGAATCTAATGGCTAAGATTAGAAATCTACAACTTATTTAGATGAGAATCACTCACTGGAAGTGGACTATATATATATATATGTATATATATATATAGAGAGAATAAGTATCCTGTGCGAACATATTCCGTGCGGACGGATTATGAACATATATTTGTAAATCGAATTTGAATGATCCGAACTGTTCAATATCTTTAAAACGTGTTGATTAAAATACCCGCGAGAAACAGTCAAAAAAAGTTTGGGAAGGCCCTCATCCGAGCAGTTTTTCATAACACTGTAATGAATAGTCCGTATAAAACTGGCTCGGATGAAGGTCTTTCTAGTAATGTTTTTTGATCTTTTTTTGCAGAGACCCTAAAAAACACCTTCTAAACACAATGGAGCAATCGGTTTGTAAAAATTTGATCGAGAAGTTGACCAAAAAGCCTCGTCCGCACCATGTTCGCACGGATCATGTTCGCACAGGAAGCTCTCTCTCTCTCTCTCTCTCTCTATATATATATATATATATACAGAAAACTTTCTATGAGTGATCCCCATCTAAATGAGTTTGTGGACTTCTAATCCTGATCACTCATCTTTGTTTTTAATATATTAAAGTGTATTATAATATAAACCCTCAGATGAATCTAATGGCCAGGATTAGAAGTCCACAACTTATTTAGATGTGGATCCCTCAATAGAAGTGGACTATATAATACGATCGGGAAGGCCTTCATCCGAGCAAGTTTTACATATACTGTTCATTATAGTTTTATGAAAAAACTGTCGAGATGAAGCCCTTCCCGGTTATTTTTTTTTTGACTGTTTCCCGCAAGGACCCTTATCAAACACATTCTAAAGACATTGAACGGTTTGGATTATGAAAATTTGACTTAAAAATAATGGTTTGGATTTTAAATAAAATCCGGGATCCCTGACTGGAAGTTTTCTATATATATATATATATACGAGATTACATTTAATCCTTAACGCTGGGAAGAGAAACGAGTGTCCTTTGGTTTATTACGGTGTATTTATCCAGATATTCACAAGTGAATGGATCTGTCATAATGTTGATCAACATGAATGATCTTTGATTATTATGGTTTTTGTGATTGGATGTGATTTGAAATAGGTTAGATCGTATCTAATCTTTGAATTGAGTTATGAGTTTATTGTGATTTTAAGAAATAGTTTTTAAAAAGGGGAAATGGGATTTAAAACTATATACTGGCAAATCATTTTTTCATTTTCCTGTAACTATTTTCGGTACCAACTGGAAACTGCCATTAAAATTTGAGCAGAAAACTGCAAATTGCGCATGTATGGATTATGTAAAAATTTACTCAATCAAGTGGTGATTAAGACTGCTCAGAATCTGCTATACTATCTTACAACAGGGGACCAAAGGAGCAGCAGAGCAAACAAACTTGATTTGGTTCTGGGGGTAGCAAACAAATAGCACAAACCTTCTGTTCCTTTGGTGTTCCCCTTCGTTACATTCATCATCATCACTGGTCTACATCACCCAGAGACCCTTCCAGGCCTTCCGCAGTGTAAATCCATTGCTATTTTGTTGGGACACAAGCTGCCAACACTAGGTTTCTCAACATGATGAGGTCTCACCATTTGTGGTTTTTTTCTTAACATTTTGCAAATTTCTTTTTGAGGTCATGATCAACTTGTTTTGAAGTACTTAGACCTTGTTTATGTGAATAATATTTGGTGTATTTTGTACTCAGTATTTTCGTTGGTTGAGATTGTTTGCAAACTGAGGGAGTCGCCCAGAGCTTTTGGCGATGAAGAAGAAGGAAAGGCGCCGGCGGAAGATTGGGGTTGGGTCCGGGTCTGGGTCCCAATTACTAGTACAGCTGCATCAATCCACTCGATTGGGACCCACACAAGAACTGGGATATGAATACGTTGTATTGTTGTAATGTAAGCCTGATCTAATCTAAAACTCTCTCTCTCTCTCTCTCTCTCTCTCTCTCTAAAATAAAATAATTACAGAATATTTAATCCGAGCTTTCTTTTGATATTTAAATAGGCAG
>NMUG010010380.1:0-10972 GCA_002855965.1 Monotropa hypopitys
GTAGATCAAAAATTCATAAGTCAATTTCTGTAAATTCAATTTCTGATTTATTCAAGGAAATAAATGTTCCAAGATCTCTAGTTATTTGACCGAACATCCGGTAGGCATAGCCATACGCGAGGCCGAGATATCATTTAACTGAGATCTTTGAAGATCATTTCTTTGAATAAAGAAGAAAAATGGAAAAGAAGCCAATAACATGTTTTTGGTATTTTTAAGGCGAAGACGTATTTACGTTCTTCTCGTACGTGATGTCGAAGCAGGCGTAGCCTAGCATGCGTCAAATTCTAACGAGGAGAAAGACGCAAATGGTCTTCTTCTTTATTTTATATGTTATATATATAGATGAAAGAAACATTTTCAATAGTTTTCTCGCCAGAAATATCGGAGTAGGCATAGCCGTACAAATACCGATAATCGGGATATACTATGAAACCGCGTCTTCTTCGCCTTGATGTTTACATCGCAGCGGGTAAAAAAAGAAGAAAAGAGAAAATAAAAAGAAGAAAAGATAACAAAATTATTTTCTTTATATCATTACCTTGTTTTTAATTACAATTCTGGGAGTTCGATTTTCTAACGGTAAATTCCGTAAACTATAATAAAGTATAGTATCGAGACCGAAGTCGATACTAATACTAGACTATAGAATAGAATGTTTATACCGTGAAAATGACTCAAATGAAAAAGATAAAATGAAAGATGTTTTAGAATTTTCGGCAGAGGTTCGGCTGTGTTTGGTTGGTTTTCGGGACTTTTGGTAGATAGGTTGGAAGTTTTTGTGGTTTGAACTTGGTGGCTAAGCCTTTTGGTTTCTGGATTTTGGCTTGAATGATGTGTTCCTGGATGGATTTTGAGGTTGATTGAAGGTTTGAAAGGGTGGAGAAAGTTGGTAAAGATTTGAGGTAGTTTGGATGATTTTTGGAACGGTTTTTGGGTTTGAAAAAGGGTTCTGCCCGGATGGATTTTGCTCTGGAGTATAAATTGGATCTTCAATGATCAAGGGTCCCCTTCCAAGAGGGAGAGATACCTATTTATAGATCAATCAAAGTCGCATCTATAGATGCGACATGTTCAAATTTCGGTTTTAAAATGGCTAGTGCGTGGGAAAGTGTGATGTGATGTTTTGGCTTGGCCTTTGGGTGGGAGATACATCATGGATTCGTATCAAAACTAATAATGAATATAAATGAAAAGAAATGAAAATATAAATGAAATCCAAAAGTCTTCTCGGGTCCTGAAATTGATCCGGAAGTTTGGTATGCGCTTGCTCGGCTCTATGCTCAACTCCGTCTTTAAAAATTTGAAGTAGATATTTGCGATGCTTGAGTCATGTCATGAATTTAGAAATTATCATGGGATTATTCCGGACACTTTTCTGAAATTCAATGAAAATCGGCCTTTCTGCTCTCTGACCGGAAGAGGATGATGCGGGCCTATGCCTTGAACTGCTTTTTATCTGTCGATTACAATTATCAGTAAATGTCTGCCTCTTCAAATGTTGCTCATGAAAATTATGTTTGCTCAATTCTGAAGTCGGCTCGTCGTCGCAGTGAACAATAAACGGGACGATATTTATGCTTGACTGAATTCTGAATTTTGATCGAATGGATTCAATTTTTATGCAGACTTCTCGGTAACGGAATTGCTGTCGACTTTCCATTCCTAAACATGATTTCAGATGCCCGTGTGAATTTTTGTTGATTCCGGAGCATGAAGCATGCAGAGAGGAGTTTTGTTGGCCGTTCGGTTACTGTGCATCTTGTTCCGCTGGTCGGATTGAAATTCTGACTTTAGATAAATGTTCCTCAACATTTCATCGGTATTTGCTCACTGCTGCGTTGTCGCTGACTGCTGTCGGCATTGTTTGCGGGAAGTCCTGACATCTCGGAATAGCGTCTGGATTTGTTCGGAGACTGATTTGACCATTCTGTTGACTTTTGAGGTTGGGTCAAAATTGGGTATCAACAGGTCGTTTGGTGTGATTAGGGTGGCACGGTTGTTGAGTGACCATCCCTTGCGGGTTTTCTTGTTTTCAAATCCTGCTTCATGTTGGTTGGATTATTCCTGTCTTGTTCAAAAACCTTTTTCGGGGTCGTTTTGCGCGTTCGTGGTGATAAAGTCGTTGTGGACTTCTTTGCGGTAGTTGAAAATCATTCTTTCATTTTTCTAAAATTTTCTTTTTTAGAAAAATATTTGGATAAATCGGAGTATCCGTATCGTATCCGCGTATCGGTACCGTACCAGAGCATCCATGGTGTATCGGCGTGTCCTAGGAGTACCCATGGTGTATCGGCGTATCCTAACCGTACCGGTGTGTCTTCGACGTATCCTTACCGTGTCAGCGTGTCCTAGGCGTGTCTTTGGCATATTGGTGTGTCCTCGGTGTGTCCTTGGTGTGTTGGTGTATCCGCACCGTACTCATCGCGTATCGGCGTATCCGTACCGTATCCCCTCGTGTCCTCGGAGTTTCGGTACTTGGAAATTCTTCTTGGCATGTCCACATTGTGTCGTGGTATGTTCTAGAATTTTCTGAAATTTTTCTGAAATTTTTTGGGGCGATATTCTTGCGGTTCAACCTCCGTATCGTGTCCTTGTTCGAAAACGCGCATTTCTCGCTTGGTTGATCGGTTTGGGACTTACAGTTGTGCAAAAACCATTTCTTTGGAAACCCTTGACTCTCTCGAGGACGGCGTTGTTTGTGTAATATCGGTTCTTCTTCGGTGTGTTGTTTTGCGACGTACTCCTTATCTGGCGGTGTGTTGTGCGTTTAAGGAAGTTGGTGGTTTGTTCATTTTGTGGTTGTTGTGGGATGTTGTCTTGGATGACATTGTTGTCGATTGCGGATCTCTTTTGGCGTTGTTTGTTCGTTGGTGGAGTTGTTTCGATTGAAAACCTCCTCGTTGTTGTTACCGGTTCTCTTTGCGAACCCATCCAAGTGTTCAGTGCTTTTGGACGTCGTTCTCCTCGTGGTGTAGTGATTCAACTCTTTACTCTAGAAATTTCAAGGACGAAATTTTTGTAAGGAGGGTAGTTTGTAACGCTCTGGAAATTTTAGTTAATTTCCATCCGTTCAATAAATTCAATAAATCGAAATTCATGGGTTTTCGAGGTCTTGAGATGTTTGGGAGCATCTAAAATGATTATATGTCATGTTGAGTAAGTCCGGGTGAGATGGGCATCCCCGACATGAAGTTCGTCGATGGTTGGATGTTCGGATAAGTCCTAAATCACGTTTAAAATCTATCGACCTGATTCGTTTTTCAAACCAGAATTCCTTGTTCATGAAAGTCGTAGCTAATTCAATTACGAATCCAACGCAACTTGAATAATCTCAATCGGAGTCCGGACGAAGATGTTATGGCCGTTTCTTTGGAGCAAACTTGGAAAATCTAAGCAGATCAAGTTTGCACCGGTGCAGAGAAAGTTTGCACCGGTGCACAACCCTTCTGCTCGCAATTTTAGCAAGTTTGCACCGGTGCAGAGAAAGTTTGCACCGTACACAACCTTTCTGTTCGAATTTTTGACAAGTTTGCACCGGTGCAAGTGAAGTTTGCACCGGTGCAACTCCTGTCTGGACAGTTTTAGTAAGGGAAAACTTGTCTTTTTAGGTGGGGGTCCTATATATTGATGCCTTGGACGATTTGGGGCATTCCTTTCACCCATTTTCCACATTTCTCTTCTCCTCTCCTCCCTCACATCTCCCTCTACCTTCTCTCTTGAATCCATGGAGATCCATGGTGGATCTCAACAAAAGCAACGAAGGAACCTTGCTCCCCTCTCCTTCCTCTACGCGGCAACACCCATGGATCGTACGAGATCGGTAAGTTTCTCTCTCTCTCTCCAAATCCTAAATCCACACTCTCTCTCTACATTACTTGGTTATGGGTTGATTGTTTAAGGTTTTGGTCTTAGGAAACATTGTAGAGCCTTGCAAGAGCTTCGCGGTGGCGGGCTTAGTTTACTCCGGAGGTCATGGAGGTTTCCGGCCACTTTTCCAGCGAGCGTCACCGGAGCTCCGACGAAGTAGAGTTTTCTATCCCTCTCGTTTGTAATGTTGATCCCCTAAATTCCTACGTAATTGTTTTATGAAAATCCGTAGAATTGGTAAATTCATTAGATTAGTATTGACGGGTCGACATTCATTCAAATTGGTCGCGTATAGACATGGTCTAGGGTCTCGATATACTCCCTAGGATGTAAATTGTTCGATTTGAAGTTCAATTTTGAAAAGCCCCAATTTCATGAAAAATATGTCGTCGTCATTTTATACAATCAAATTGGGGATATTTACTTGTTGGATAGTCTCGGATGATTTGTGGGTCAAACAGTGTTTTGACACGTTTTTGTTATAAATCGAACGAATGATTGTTTTGCGAACGAATGGAACATTTTGGAAAGAAAAGGAATGTTTTGGAAGAAATTCGGAAAGTATTCACGTTGTTGGAAATTGGCGTATTTTGATACATTGGGAAAATATTCACTTAGTTGGATTTTGGCCCTTGGCCTTCATTTGAATAATGATCGAATTTGGGATCAATTGAGTTGACTAGATTATTCGGGTAGCTGGATTGTGGTACCTTGAGTGGCTACTTAGAGCACTCACGACATTGCGCAATGGGGGTTTGCAGGACCCTCCCAACGTATTGGGGAATTCTAGGAATCATCGGTTAGTTGGCTGATCCCCAACTATCTCGGAAATAGTCAAAACTCCTTAAAGTTGTATAATAAAATCTACCATCGGAATTCGTGGTATGTGAAATTGGAATAAATGGGAAATGGTGTTGGAGTATCTAGGAACACCTAATATTATTTGATAGTGCCCTTATTTTATAAAAGGTGCGGAACGGAAATTGGAACACTTGGCAAACGTTTGGAAATTGTTAGTTATGCTCGCTCTTTGTCTCGAGTCTTGGTCTTACATAAGGGTCTTACTACTTTTCCTTATTTTAAGTCAAATGTGGAACATTGAAAGAAAACGTATTGTTTTAAATATAATGAGATCCATAGCATTGCATACTTACATTCCTTGCACTGTCACTCACGTGCACCCAATATTATAGACGGTAGGAGATGGATTATCTCTACCAGGCGGTCGTGCCTGACCCTCTACTTTTGTAGAACTTACCCCTTGGACTTGGAGCCGCTGGATCCTTTGCAGGACTTGAGGCTGGACCGGACTGTTGTGATAGGTTGCCTTCACTTTTAGTGTTGTACTTTCTTTTCTTTACTGTTGGCCGCGTTGTATGGGATTATCATATAAAATCCCATTTGGCCCTTTCTGTTTTAGTTGATGCACTGTTGTACAGGGTTATGTTATAAAACCCTATTCGCATCATTCTTTTGTATTTCATTCAAAGCAAGTATGTAATGTAATAAGTAGGGTAATGAGTAGCGTGTGTATGTGTGAGTGGTAGATAGCTCTTTACCCTTGTTGTTTGGATACTCGTTACCTACATTTAACATTCCAAAAAAAATATGTCTCAAATTTTGGGGATGTTACATTGTCGCTATGTAGGTAAGAACCACGATCTTGTGATGTCGTAGTAGAATTATCTTGGAAAGTTTTGGCACTAGTCGATGATTCTTAGTACCTCGTTGAGCCCCTTGAGAGTAGGTGGCATGATCATTGTGGTTTCATGATGCAAATTCCAAAAAATTGTGGTAAGATTGGCTTGTTGGTCCGTAGACATTCGCGCTTGTTCTATACGTTAATGAGATCTTTAAGGCATAGTCGTAAATCTTCTGGTTTCCCTCTTTTAAGGAGGTTGAGTTGCCTGCGTTTGCCTGTGAAGTGAGATGTCCCAACGCCTTCGTTCGTTAGCACGTGAGTGTAAGTGCGACGGTAACGCATCCTTTTCGCCTGGACGTGGTTTCGCGATGATTTATAGTCGGTAAAATCGTTCGAGATTCGATATAGACGTTTGTGAATTGAATTTTGGAGTTGTTTTGTGGCAACCAGGCGCTTCTTGGAAGCTGCTTGTTCTTCTCGTGCCCGTTTGAACTTCGTCGTAACTTGAGTTGGTTGCTAGTCATGTGCTAGCCTCTTGGAAAGACTTCTTCGCTCGGCTTTCCTCTACCCGATGGCATGCGCTGTGCAGTTATAGCAAATCTCGGATGTGATTCTCTCGTATCCTGTTGGTGGCGTCTTGATTCTGTATTACAGCGCTTCCTTGGCTGTGTCCAACTTGTTCTCGTGCCGCAGGGCTCCGTCAGTGCATCCTTGTCTAGGTCAGCCAGTTGAACCTCTACCTTGTATGATTCTGATCCCTTGTTTCTTCTGATTTGTTCTTGTGTGGCATGGTGCCGACAGTACGACAAGTTTGTGCCTAGTGTGGAAATGGACGATTTAAATCTTGCACCTACTTTCTACAATGTCTTATTCCGATCGGTGACGCTTTGGCTCGGAAATACCCCAGTGCGGTTGTGTTGTCATTCAGTTGGATCTTATCCGGCCATGTGTTTGTGCGGCCGTGTTTCCATTTAGATTTTCCCTTGCGCGGCAATAGATGTTATTCAATTGGAGCACTTTTCAGTTCGGTTCCGTTCATCGTGAACTCTTCTTGGCAACGTCTTACGCGGCAATCACCCTACCTTGTTCTGTTCAGCTGTGTCAGGCTCTGCGGTGACTTTAGTGTCCACACCCGATCGGGAGTTGTCCCTTTTCTCTTCTGTGTGGCACTTGGCGTGATTGATACTGGAATTCTTTCGCTGTGATCTTTGTACTTCGCTAATTGACATATTCAGACTTTGGTCTATTGCGTGGTTGATTCGTGGAATCCCCGTTGAATGACAATCTCTCTGTGACTTACCCGTTGATTGTGTTATACCCGTGCGGCTTCTCCTTCGAGTACTCTATTGACGGTAAACTCTAGAGTGTGAACTTCAAGGCATAGTGTGGATCAATTGCGATACCACCTTCGGTCGATATCAGAGCTGCGCAGCGGTAACAAGGAAATTCAAGTTGGCAATTGTTTGTTTCTAGACTTTGGTTCGAGAGAGGAACTAATCGTGGCAATGCACATGTTGGCATCCACTCCTTCGTTTCAGTGGTTTGTTTAGCGGTGCGGCGACTTTCGTGCAAATATCGCTTCCCTTCTTTGGAACTGTGTTGGGTGAAAACCCTCTGTTAGATTCGCGGTCTCTTGGTGGATTTCTTGACCGAGTGTCAAAGTCCTTTGTGTTATTTTGGTTGCTAATGATGAACGGCATTGATCTTGCCTCCACTTGTTCAGTTCGATGTGCTCTTGGAATTCCTATCGATCTCATGAATCGTTTGTAACCTGTGACGTTGGGTAGACCGTTGTAGATTGGGAGCGAGTGGTTGAGTCGTCTATTCTTGCACCTTCTGTGTAGAATCGACTGCATGTGTTATTCCTTTGATCGTGTGAATATGGATGACCCAAGGAGGTTGGGTAGAGCACGTGTCCGGCCGGCACAACTCTAACTCAAACCCTTGTGTCACTTGATGTCACATTGGGTGTGTGTGTGGGGACATATATGTCCATCTATATATTTATCTGTGTAAAGCGTACGGGGGTGTCCGTGGGAATTAGCAGTGCGAAAATTGTATAAAAACACATGTATGAAAATGGTGAAACAATAATAATAATGAATACCGCAGATTGTAACCCCGCTTATTCTTGCTCCTTGTACGCGTTGTTGCTTTCGGCCAATGGTCTTCTATTTCTGAGCTCGTTTGGAGCAACTATCGCTTATTGTATCGCTGGTGGTCGTGATTGTCGTGCCAATTTGGGGAGTTGCCCCTTTGTCCTTCGTGCGGTGCTCAATTGGATTCTAAATTTGCCCATGCCCATGGTTGATCGTTCGTTCTCAAGGAGAACCTTTGGCTTACTGTCCCATTGCTCAGTGATCGTTCTTGCAAGAATCTCGCACGTTGGTTGACTCTCTTATCGTTGGACCTATGTTCCTTTAGTGTTTGTCTCTTGGAAGATAATTACTCTCTTTGTTGCCGCCTTGTTGGTAGTTCCCTTGGACAATGTCTGATTGCTTGATTGATTGTCGATTGGCTCATTGGAAAATATTGCCCTCCTTGTTGTTGCGTTGCAAATTGTTGGTCAATTCCTTTTGAGAAGTATGACTCCCTTCGTTGTTGCATCATTGTTGAGTTGACAATCGTACCGTGTCCCTTGTATTGGGGAGCATCCCTTTCGATCTCGTCGTGTGGTTAATGGTTTGGACATGAACTTTGTTCTTCGGTGTTTCGATGCATTTCTATCCTTAGAAAATTTCGGGGACGAAATTCTTTTAAGGAGGTTGAGATGTCACGACTCGAATTTCCATTCCCCTTGAAATTCGATTCTTTGGTAAATAAAATAAAATCCGATGAATTTTGAAGTGTTCGAGACCGTGGATAAGTTGGTGAAATCATTGGAAGGAGTCCGAGTGCGTTGATCATCCTCGGTACAAGTTTCATTTTCGTTCGGGCTCTTCGAGCATGTCCATTCATCGCTCGTTCGTTGTTTGTCGATCATTCGAGGCGTTTATGATCTTGAGGGAGGCTAAGGGATAGCCTTGGAATGTCATTTCAGTGCCTAGAATGTTCGGGAGGTGACCTTGGATGAATTGCGAAGGTTCAGAGTCTTTTCATCGTGTTTCGGAACTTTTCTGCTAGCTTCGTCCGGACCATTCTCGGGATTCGTCCGGACGACGGGTCCAGAAATCGTGAAGTTGCTTCAGAAGGTTTCGTCTGGACCATCGGGGCCTTCGTCCGGACCATGGGGGTTTCGTCCGGACGACCGTGACTTTCGTCCGAACGATAGTCTGCAGAATTGCGCGATTTTGCTTGTTTTAAGTGAGGGCACTTTGGTAATCTTGCCCTAACTCATTTATCCCCAAAAACGTTCAGCACTCTCCCTCTCCTTCATTTTGGAACCCTAAAGCTCTCTCCTCTCTCTCCTTCTCCATTAATGGAGGTTTTTCTTCCTCCTTCAAATCCAAGGCCTTGCAAGGCTTGGATGAAGAAATTCCGTGAAGAAAGGTTGTTCCCCTCACCTCAAGCTCTCCGGAAAACCAACTATCTTCCCCATTCCTCCAAAATCCATAATTTGGAGCTTGATGAAGAAGCTTGGATCGAGAAATGGTTAGGAGAAACATTTCTCCCCTTGGCGAGAGATACACGGTGACCTACATAGTTTCATCATCCGGCGATTTTTGGAACTCCGGTGACTTTCTGGCGAGGAGCTATGGAGATGCGGTCTTGAGGAACATTGAAGAGGATGAGGCGATCTACGCGGTGGCGGGTTCGGTTTGTGGCGACATTTTCCGGCGACTTTCCGGCGATTGCTCTGGTGGGTAAATTCTTGATCATTACCAAGCGTGTGTGTGTGTGTATTTAGTTTCCATGCTTATGCTATAGTTCGTACCGGTTTCCCCTTATATCGTCATTGTGGCTAAATAGAATTTCCGTGGTAGAATTACACGAACTTGGGATCGATAGGCGTCGATGGGTGAAATAAGAATGTTGGGAGTGTCGATTAGCAATTGAACGGTTAGTTGGTCACCCTTAATTCCTTGGACGCCACATGTTCGACAAAAGTCCTTAGTGGGTCTTGAATAAATATTTGGGAGAGAAAATGGTCGTAGGAAAATCATGAGGCAAAGATTGAGTTACATGTTCGGTGGGGAGATAATTTGACAACTGAGGTGGGTCCCTATGAAACTAATGTGCTTGGGAATTATGTAGAATCTCTACTTTTGGTATTGAACATAGAAATGAACATCGAGCGAGCGGGTTGGGCAATGAACGAACTAGTGAGATTTTATGGGACTTGTGGAATGAAATGTGATGTCTCACCTTGGTACTGTCGTGGTTGTCATTGCGGGGGTTGTATGGTTCGGGTGACTTTCTTTGGTAAGGGCATAGTAACCTTCGAGAACTTGATCTAGCCTTGGACTTGCTTTATCGGAATGATTGAAATGATATTGGATTCACCCAAACATGAAACGAATGAATGAAATGAACGCAATGTACAACCAATACGGGGATGGATCCTATGAGGACCACCTTTGGATAATCTTGAATCATCAACGTGAGCATAACCAAATAGAACACCAAGAATGATACCTATGATAAAATGTTACGGCTGGCGTACGAGGATCCATCTCGGGTGTGGGAGGTCTTTGCCCCAACCCCTCGACTTTACTGTTTTAGTTTGGAAATTTACGGGACTGGGAGGTTACATGCCCCAGGGTCTGGGTTGAGATGGAATCCATCCGGGTTAGGAGGGTTTGCCCTATCCCGCGGTACTGCATATCTATGGGGATTGATATTGGATATTGGATACAGGACACCCTTGTACTGTGGGTCCTGGGATGGTCGCTCTATCCACGACATTGTGCACAATGGGGGCAACGTGAGCCCTCCCAACGTTATTTGGGAATGACCGGGTAGGATTGATTAGTGGGTAGACGTGCCGCTAATCAAGCCTTGCCCCATATACACTTCAAATATTGAACACTCGCTCGAGAGTGGAACGCCTTGTTCAAGGGCTTATAACATAATGAAAACAAAATGGAATGCCTTGGTTAGGATTCGGGTGAGATATCTTATGTGGAATAAAGAAAGAAAACATGAATATACCTTCATAGTTCATCAACATCAAAGAAATATGGAGTGCCTTGTTCAGGACTTCAAATGACGCATCAACAATTATGTGACGCCTTGTTTAGGGGTCCTTGATATTTAGACGCCTTGTTTAGGGGTCTTGGGAAACAAAGGAATACAATGATACAATGCGCTTGTAGATTTGAGAGAAATTACTATATGAAACGGAATGCCTTGTCTAGGATTTCCATACTCGATTCTTTATTCGGGATATACAACAAGTGAGATTAACTGAAGGTTGAATAAGATCGAACGAACACTTGAGTGAACATTTAGTGGACTTTTGATTAGCCATCCCTTGGATTATGTATACATATAGATATGTCACACGTTTGCGGACTCTTG
>NMUG010010381.1:0-10971 GCA_002855965.1 Monotropa hypopitys
TAGTATGTACATCAAAAACGTTAGCTATGTTAAAATCTTTAACTTCTACATCTGTATTTTTACATATATACAGCAAAAATGTTTAGATGTTCTACGTTTGTAGAACATATGTTTGCTAAAATATATATGCACCAACATCAAAACAAATTTTAATGTTTTGTATGGGCATTCTTTAGTGTATATATACTAGCAGATGGCATATGCCAATGACACTAAATAATCCGAAATATGTAAAAATGAACGTGTCATCCGAAAATTTATTCAGGGTTTTTTTGTCATGAAACATTATCATGAAACATTTCCAAAAAGGCGGTAAGTTATAAATATATAATGAAATATTACCCAAAAAATAAACACACATGCTACGACTGCAACAACAAAAGTCGCGCGAGAAATGCCTCACAAACTAACGGAGTTACCACGCCATAACACGTGGTCATCACAAAAATTGAAGCGATCATCACAACTTAATTCTTATTCCAATTCACGCGACCAAAATTGAAAACCAGTCGATCACAGTGATGGGCAGAATCTAGTGACGAGCAGAATATAGTGACGAGCAGAATACAGTGACATTTCAATCCCTGCCACGACTCAAACTCAGCCACGTCTCAATCTATGTCACGGCTCAACTGTTTGAATAGCATTTGTTTGAATAACCGGAAAACTTGAATATCATCTATGTTCTATAACATATAACCCCACAAACAAATCACAACCATTTATCTATAACACTATACCCATGAACAAATCACATACATTGGATTTCTATGCCTCACAATCATAGAGGGTTGGATATTTGTGCCTCATCACGCGTGATCTTCTCCATTTGTGTTTGAATACAATCTATATTGGTGTTTCAATATCATTTATTGGGATAACCTCAACTATTTGAATGTTAACAAAACCTCAACTGAATATCTGGAAAACCAAAGAATGATAAAGCAACAACAAAGGAGGGCTCAGATTCGGCACAATGCGTGATGATCACAGCCTCACAAACTCAGTGAGTTCAAACAGAAGCTATTAAAGCAGGTGCTATTCAAATAGTTTGAGGTTTGCCAACATTCAAACAGTTTAGGGTTATCCAAACAGGCTTTACTAAAACACCAATATAGATGTTATTCAAGTTTTTCAGATATTCAAACAGATGCTATTCAAAGAGTTGAGGTTTGCCAACATTCAAATAGTTTAGGGTTATTCAAACATATCGTATTGAAACACAAATATAGATGCTATTCTAGTTTTTATGATATTCAAACAGATTTTATTCAAACACCAATATAGATGCATTTCAAGTTTTTCAGATATTGAAAGAGATGGTATTCAAACAGTTGAGGTTTGCCAATATTCACAAAGTTAGGGTGAGTCAAACAAATGGATATTCAAGTTTTCTAGATATTCAAACAGATGCTATTCAAACAGATGGTATTGAAATAGAAATATAGATGCTATTCAAGTTCTTCAGATATTGAAACAATGCAGGGTTATTCAAACACCAATATAGATGATATTCGAGTTTTCCATATATTCAAACAGATGGTATTGAAATAGTTGAGGTTTTCCAACATTCACAAAGTTTAGGGCCATTCAAATAGATGGTATTAAAACACAAATATAGATGCTATTCAAGTATTCCAGATATTCAAACACATGCTATTCAAAGAATTGAGGGTTGCCAACATTCAAACAGTTTAATTAGTTAGCTACACAACAATTGTTTCTTAAAACTAATTAGTGTGGTAACCAAAATATGTCAGATCTATGGGCCGGGTAAATGGATCAGGCCCACAGGAGCCAGGCCCTGAATGGGTGGGTGATCCAATCTATATGATGGACCAATGAGTCATACTTCAACGGTAGTAGCATCACGGTTAGGCGAACCGTAGGCCCACGATGGTAGGACAATGAGCAACAATGCTCGGTACAGAAAATATTGGTCTCCGGATCACGGCCCCATGGGCAGGAGCCAAGCAATGACTGGACCACTAGAGTCAGTATGCGTCGCCTATGTATCGAGCAGTATAGCCAAGAAGTTGGAACTCCCGGACCATACCGAACCAATAGATCGAGGATACAGAAGGGATTGCAAAAAATCTCGAGGATCTTGGTAACGGATTGGGGATTGCGGGAGCTCTATGCTCTTGCAAATCTCATCGGAGATCACGGGCCGGTATTCCATACTGGGAGCAGGGGATTGCCTATAAGAAGGAAGTATCTGCCTAACGGAATAGGTACTTGATATTCTGTACTCCTATTTGCTACAGTACTTTTCGTCCCTTCCATTACTCCCTGCACCAACTGACTTAGGCATCAGAGTGCCATTCCAACGGACGGCGCCGAGTAGAACTAATGTTGCTTTTTGGTTGAAGACATTCATTCAATAGCACTCGGATCGAATCAGAAGATTGGATTGCGGATTGGGTCGTGGTCCAGGAACACACAATTTGTTACTCCGTGGGGGACAACGACAATCTCCATTTTTTCGATCAACAATAAGAATAGTCGGCATCAATGGCTCCATCCACGATCATAGAACCGACTGTTCAAGAAAATCATAGTCTAGAGGTTCTCATTGTCCTCCAAACGATAAATAGGACAATGCCAGCTAGCAAAATGGCAAAGGGAAATAGGACCGCACACGGTACGGCACCGATAATGCCATTGAAGGATCAAGGCTCTAGGGCCTATATTCGGACACTTGAAGACAGGATCAACCAAAAGGATGCCATCATCCTTGCTATCTAGGAGGACATACTAAGCCTCAAGGCAGAGCTGAATACAAAGGAATCACGTGCTACGGGGCAGTTAGGGGAAGGACGGGGAAGGAGGAGAAGTCGTTCCCCCTGACAGAAGAAGAAGCCGTTCCCCTGATAGGAGAAGGCATCACAAAGGATATCTGGATGAGCGGAGACCGAAATAAGAAGCTCACCCGATCACTCTGGGCGTGAGAGGAGGAGAAAGGGAAAGGCTTTGGCATCTCCGAACCATAACAAATGCCCCCGGACCTTAGCAATATTATGCCTGGGGAGTAGTTTCGGTCCAGTGGAATGCTCCACGACAAGCTGGGAGCCAGACTGGGTCAGTATTGAAACGACAACCCATAGGAGTCAGTTCGAGAGGCAGGAGAGGAAAAGGAATGGGAAGGAAGATGGCCGGACAACCAAATGGTAGGCTTTGGTGCATTCCAAGTCCCATGCCAAGGACAGGGGAATCAAGTCACAAGACCTACGGGACAAACTGGATGCCAAACAGAGAAATGACCGAGTCACATCAAGCCGGGTAGACCAGGTCCATGCCCAACCCTTCTCCTCTCCTTTCACTCTGGCTATCGATTCCTATCGACCGCCACGCGGCTTTGCATCCCTAAAGTTCAAGAAATACGAACCAACGTCGGATGCCTATGTACATCTTGTGCACTTCCGACAAATGATGTCACTTTATGCTACGGAGGACGAGATCCTGTGCAAGGTCTTCCCGTCCAGTTTGGGAGACCTGGGGTTGATCTGGTTCAACAAGTTACGGGAGCAATCGATCAGTTCTTTCTGGGAGATCTCCTAGGCGTTCCTTGCCTGGTTCGTCATCAGCATGAAGCAGAAGAAGGAAGTAGATGCATTGTTGGTGCTCTGGATGAGCAAAGGGGAGACCCTCTGGAAATATACCTCCCAATACTGGGAGATGTATAACAAAATCGAGGATGCACTCTAGGGACTGCAGTTCTCTCATTCAAAATAGGACTAGATCCCCAGAGTAGATTATTTGAGTATCTCACCGTGTACAACTCCATTGACATGGATGATCTGATGACCCAGATTGAGAAACATTACAGGTTGGAGGAAGCTCGAACCGAACGGCTTAAAGTCGAGCCCAGTGTCATTTTCAAATCTGGACCGACAAGTGGGAGTGTGCCATGGCAGGTGAATAACATTAAGGAGAAAGGACAGATGAACCCTCATCCAGACGAATTCGTTGCAAACCGTACGGTGTTCAGGATGCCAATTTACAAGTTGCTCTTGGAGATTGAGAAGGAAGACTACTTTTAGTATCCTCCCAAAATTGTGGGGGACCCCAAAGGGCAGAACGCATCTATGTGGTGTTCCTACCACATGGATAGGGGTATCTCACGACATTGTGTCAGACGTTTAAGGAGTTTTTGGAAGAATAGGTGGATGCTGGGAAACTCTAGGAATACATCGATGAGGAGAAGACAACAGCCAAATTACCGCCTTTGTCTCCCTGGGGGAACGAGAAGGCTATACGAGTCATCAATGTTATACACGGGATGATGGATCCAGCGACCGAGCAAAGAATTAATGAAGAGATTCGGAAGGCTCAAGACGGACAGATGATGATGAGTGTTGGTATGACACAAAAGCATCTACGATCAGAGCCGGCCAAAGAAATGGCAGATTACCTTTTCGAAAAAGGACCTAAAAAGGGTCTAACTCCCGCATAGTGGCGCTCTGGTTGTTAGCCTGAAGCTGAGCAATTGCTTGGTCCGGAGGATACTTATCGATCCAGGAAGCTCTGCGGATGTGATGTACTATCCTCTGTTTAAATACCTAGGCTATTCAATTGATGAGTTGGTCCCTTCCGAGGTACCCCTTGTCAGTTTGAACTCAGCTCTGTTCTGGCCCTTGGGGAGGGTCAATGTCCTGGTTATAGCCAGGAGAAAGACGATACAAACGGAGTTCGTGTTGGTAGATGTCCCGAGCCCCTACAATGCTATACTGGTCTGGGAATGGCTATACAAGATGGAGGCAATTGTGTCCACTTTTCTACAAGTGGTACGGTTCAATAGCCCGAATGGGAAAGAAAATATATATGGAGATCAAATGGCATCAAAGAAGTTCTATGTGGCTGTTGTTAAAAGCAAGACCATCCCGTCTCAAGTTTATTGGATGGAAACGTCAAACACTCCGATTCTGGAAGATATCGGTACCGAAATATCAGAAAAGGCTATTGAAGAGCTCATCTGTGTTCCAGTCGAAGAAGACAGTAAACACTTCTTCCTCATTGGGTCAGTCATGCCGGAACCTGATCAAGAAGATATGCTCTGACTCTTGAGAGCCAACATCGACGTGTTCGCATGGACACCGTATGAAATGCCAGGGGTTAGCCCGGATTTAATATACCACCGACTCAACATTGACCCTACTTTTCAGTCGGTTATGCAAAGAGCCCGCCATTCGGCAACAATTCGCACGGAAGCTGTCATTGAAGAGGTGGACAAGTTGATGGAAGCAAAGGCGATCTGAGAGGTGCAGTACCCAACGTGGTTGGCCAACACAGTGGTGGTTAAGAAGAAGAATGAGAAGTTCTGTGTATACATCGATTACACAAATTTGAATGACGTCTTCCCGAAGGACCCATTCCCTCTTCCCTGGATTGACCAACTGGTGGATGTTATGACTGGTCACAATCGACTTAGCTTTATGGATGCATACCGGGCTATCACCAAATAGCCATGTATCCTCCCGATGCAGAGAAGACTGCCTTCATCTCCCCTAGGGGATGTACGTTTATCAAGTGATGCCATTCGGTTTGAAGAATGCCGGAGAAACTTACCAGAGGATGGTGACAACCATGTTCTGGGGATACATTGGCCGAACCATAGAAGCATACATAGACGAAATGGTCGTGAAGAGCAAAGTAGCCCGGAACCACCTGGGATATGTGCAACAGATCTTTGATGTGCTCTCAAGCTTAACATAGAAAAGTGTGCCTTTGAGGTTGGCTCGGGACGATTCCTCGAGCACTTGGTCACCAGGAGGGGAATTGAGGTGGACCTGAACTAGATAACAACGATCCGGGATCTTCAGGACCGCCATACCATCAAATAGGTGCATAAGCTCACTGGAATGGCTGCAGCATTGAACCGGTTCATCAGTCGGTCATCAAACAAGTATCGGCCCTTATTCGACCTCATCAAGAAGTCCAGCAGACACAACTTCCAATGGACCGAAAGGTCAGGCCTAGCCTTGGCTGAACTAAAACAGTATCTGACCGAGGTGCCTTTATTTGCTGCACCACGGGAGTATGATGAACTTTACTTATATCTCGTTGTCTCGCAGCACTCGGTTAGTTCGGTCTTGGTAGGGCAGGAGGGGCAGAGCCATGTCCCGGTATATTACTCCATCAAAACCTTGCTAGATACCGAGACACGGTACCTGTCTCTGAAAAAATTAGCCATAGCATTTATCTCCGCATCAAGGAATATGACACCCTATTTTCAAGTCCATACTATCACAGTGTTGACGGAGCATCCTCTCAAGGCAGTACTCCGAAAAGCAGATTTGTCCAATCGTATATCCAAATGGGCTATGGGACTGGCCAACTTCATCATTCGATACCAACCACAAACTGCCATTAAAGCCTAGGTACTGGCGGTCTTTATTGCAAAATTCTCCCCCAGACCACTAGAGGAAGATCCGGATTCTATCTGGGCCAATCATCACCTTACCAGAACAGAACACCTTCTGGCCTAAGCTCCGACTGGAAACTTTCTGTCGACGGAGCGCCAAATGCATGAGGAGCTGGAGCCGAAGTGGTGATAATTTCACTAGAAGGTATATCTCATGAGCACGCCATTCAACTAGAATTCCTAGCTTCCAATAATGAGGCGGAATATGAAACCCTCTTTGTTGGATTGCGAGAAGCTCTGGAGTTAGGGATCACATACCTAGTCACCTTCAGCGACTTTCAGCTAGTGGTCAATCAGATGATGGAAAAATATGAGGCCCGAGACGATAGGATGGGTCGGTATGTTTACCAGGACATGGAACTGGCATCTAAGTTCTCAGAGTTCACCCTCCTACAAGTAGGATGGGAGTGCACCACACACGCTGACGTACTGGTCGGACTGGCTTCGGTCCAGTGTTCAAATCATCCTCAGACCATAACAGTTGGAATACTCCAACATCCCAGCATCGAGTCGGGAGAAACACTGGAGGTTTTGATCACTGACCTAGGCCCTAGCTGGATGGATCCCATCATAGCATTCTTGAAGAACGACATTCTATCGACGGATAAGTGATGGGTGCATCAGACCGAACACAAGGTGGCACGGTACTGGCTTTCACCGGACCATAAGCTTTACAAAAGGTCCTTTTCCAGACCTTATCTTTTTTTCATGCATCCGGCATGATTCATCCAGTGCTTCGGGAAATTCATACAGGAAGTTGCAGGTGTAATTCCGGAAGAAGAACACTAGCCCACCGAGCATTCTCCCAGGGATACTATTAGCCAACCATACATTCAGATATAAAGGACCTGGTATGGAAATGCGACAGCTATCAAAGGTATGCTCTGGTAATCCATCAGCAGACCATGGACTTACAACCATTAACTAGTCCCTGGCCCTTCGCACAGTGGGGCCTGGACATTGTGGGCAAACTCTCAACTACTAGGGGATTCAAGTTTCTCATCACGGCCATAGATTACTTTACGAAGTGGATGGAGACTGAATCATTGGTTACCATTGAAGATACGGATGTCAAATGCTTCGTGTGGCATAACATTGTCACCCACTTTAGAATCACGTACGCATTTATTTCGAATAACAGAACTCAATTTATTAGGAACTTATTCACGGATTTCTGCACGGAATATGGCATCTAGTTCTACAACTCAACACCACATTATCCACAAAGCAACGGTCAGGACGAAGCCTCTAACAAGACAATCTAGTCCATAATTAAGAAAAGGCTCGTCGCAGCCCAGGGGAAATGGGTCGAGCAACTTTACCATATGCTCTGGGCATACCGGACCACCCCCAGAAGATCACTCGGGCAAACACCTTTCTCACTCGAATTTGGAATGGAAGCAATCATACCGGCAGAGATTAGATTACCAACAATCTAGACAGAAAACTTTAGCCCAGAGAAGAATGATCAAGCCCTGGCCAAGGACCTTGACTTGGTAGAAGAGAAGAGAGACACATCTCAGATCAAATTGGCAGCCTATCAACAGGGGTTGGCCCAATCTTACAACAGAACGGTCCAAGTATGCACGTTCAAGTCGGATTACCTCATCCTCCACAGAGCTGTCGGAGCCCACAAAAATAAAAAGCTCAGTCCCAACTGGAAAGGACCATACCGGGTCACCGATATCATTGGCTCTGGATCATATCGACTTGAAGACCTTGAAGGACATAAGATCCCAATACTATGGAACGGGAAAAACCTACGGATGTATTACCACTGTGTTTTTTTTCTTCCAATATCTTTCCAAGAGTAATGCTCTGGCCCATTTTTGGGAGACTTTTCAATATTGTTAACCAGCCCATTTTTGGGAGTTTTATTTCAAAAGTTTATCTTTATTATGCATGACTTAACTACATTCCATCTTTGGACACGGAAGCTTATACTTCAACATATAATTGGGAGTTGATTTTTGGGTACGAATATTTTACTATAGTCCAATTAAAGACAGATAAGCTTTCTACTTCGGCCCATTCGTTGGAAGTAAATACGGACGTGCAAACATCGAGAAATGCCAACACCGGATTTACTTTGCAATTGTCCAGGGGCAACCAAAATCGGACAATTCCAAAGTAGGGGCTACCAGGACACGGTGTGCAAACCAAAGCAATAAAGGTTGGAAGAATTTTTCATCAAATTTCCAGACATTTCAAAGCACATTTACATTAAAAACAACCCGGTATTGCTGGAACAACATTACAAAAAGTCATAAAAGGCACAAAGGCCACAACATCGGCACGCAGGCTGGAGCAAAAAAAGTTGAACAATGGCACATTGTATCGGCTAACCAAAAACAAAATATAGAAGGCTATGGGAGAGCTTCTTCAGCAGGAGGATCCTCATTAGCAGGCTCGTCCATGGCCATAGACAGCCTGGTCCGCAGCAACATCTAGAGGGTTTTCAGCCAGAGCAGCTGGAAAAGTGGAGTGTATAGGATAATCGACAGGGACAACAGCCACATCTAGGCCAAGAAGGTATCCTCGTCTTAACATGTCCTCCCGGATGATGGCCACTTGTCGTGAGTACTCTGCTTCGGCCACGTCAAAGCCCACATCATACCCCTTTGCGTTGGCATCTTCTAGTTCCACCTGATGATGGGCTTCAGCCTCTAACACCTGGCAAACATCCTCTTCACGGGCCTGGACCACCTCTATGTTAGCTTTCACAGCATTGTCCCGAGTCCCAACAGCTTCCTGGAGCTGGGCATTCAGAGAGTCGGCAAACCCCTTTACAGCCGTCAGATCCTGTTCAACCCTCCGGTAATGCCAGGTCTCATTTAGCAATGCCGCATCAAGGGCCATGGACTGCCTCAGGCTCCGTAGATATGCTTTGCAACCTGGAAACAAGGAAGAATGGAGCTCATAAGTTAAAAAATAGAATTACTCATGATGAGAAAAGCAAGGGAATTACTTGGAGAGCTAGAGATAGTCTGGAGTTGTAGATTTCGTTCTGAGTCTTGGGGAGCGCCGCCTCATCATTGGAAAGTAGGATGGCCTGTGATAGGACCGGGGCAACCCCAAACATCTTGACGGAGTCAGTAGGCAAGACATCACGGACTTGGAACTGAAGACGGGGGCTCCAGACCAAAGCCAAAGACATACCGTCTTTCAGTAGGCGAGCAAGCTCTGCTTCAAAGTCATTGGGGCACTGTTTCTCTGGAGAGATCATGGCCAACTTATGGTGCTTGTTGGTAGATATGTCATGCAAATCTTCTGGCACGGGGGGATCTAAAGTGATGGTTCCATAGGATTCTCCTTGTTTGTCGCTAGAGCAGCAACAGGAGGGGACACCACCTCGGTGGGGAGTACCATGTTGAGAAAGGCCCGATTTATTCGACGGGGCATGGTAAGAGGTGGATCATACATTGGGTCTAACTGGGTTCTCTCGGGAGATTCGATGGTAGGAGTCCTTTCCCAGATCACTACACCTGCAGGTTTGGGCTTCCTCTTCTTGATATACGAATGGTACTTCGGAACGTACCCGAGCAGTGTTAGGGCATCATGGGATGTGATATCAATTTGGTAGAAGGCCTTGATCCGGTCTTTGGAGGCGTCCTTCTTTAACTGACCAACTAGCATCGGATCTGCAAAAGACAGCACAAAAATTCAACACTTGTAGAAAGAGGGAAAAAATGCAAACTAAAGTAAAACGCCACCGACTTAGTACGGAGGGGGCTCATGGAATTTCTTTCGGACCAGTCACATACACACTCCCCGACCCATGATGTATTCATTCCCCCACTAATCAAAGCCCAGGAGCCGATCAATGGCATGGTTGAAGCCCCTCCGGGTCACCGTAAAGTACTGCTTAGAGTCCTTATTCTGATTGATACAGTACATTCCAAAGAAGTCATTGGTTTCGAATTTGAGATTGAATAACTGGTTCACTTCGGCTATTGACATAACGATCCGAAAGAAGTTGACCGTAAATTGATGCGTGGTTAGGCCCAATGCAGACAGAATTTGGGCAAGGTATGGGTCAATGGGAAAGTGGACTCCGCCCTCTATGATATCCATGACGGGGATAACCAGTTTCTTGGCCTTGTGGGATACCTTGGGGTTCCCATCATCATCTTTGATCACCATCTCGACTATCACATTATATGGAATGTGATACTTCTATTGGAACTCCACAAGCTTCTATGGTATGCTAAAGTGGGCCCGGAACGGGCTGTCGTTGCTGGTTTCTTCCGTACCACAGTTTCCAGACATAATGTCATGTACCTGACCAAAAACAGGGGAACAGGAACTAAGACGGTCCTGGAAAAACAAAGCCATCCCAACTCAATTGAGCTAGAAGGTTGGTTGGTAGGGTGGTACGAGAGATTGACACAACACACCCCATAGGCACTGTAACACAGGCCAGAGGCCGGAGGCAGAATTCGATGGGCTCAGCTCAAGCCCGATGGTTTAACTCGAACTAAGGAGAAGGTGGAATCATGTCAAGAATAGATTACATGGAGATCAAGAGTAGTGCGAAGCCGAATTTC
>NMUG010010382.1:0-10971 GCA_002855965.1 Monotropa hypopitys
CTTCGTGAATTTGAGTGAAACTTGGTAGATCAAATCACCTATTATTCTGTTATATGGGGAAAGCATGTCATTCAAATCATGCAATAGCTTGTTTATGAGGAACAAATTGTTAGATGAAGTTCAAGAAGGATAGTCTTTGACCATAAATTTGTAGAACTCATCCTACAACTTACAAACACATATAGGCTCATAGTAGACCAATATAGTAACAAACATTCTTCTCAGAGCAGGCGGCATTCTAGTGGTATAAGCCTCAGCCAAACATTAATATATGCTATCATCAGATTCTAATAATCCACGTTTCTCAGCTGCTAGCTTGAATGTCGGGCAACGAACTTCGTCAACTGTTAATAGGTCATTCCAGGATTTTGGACCCCGTACATGGTTCAACAAAACTCGCAAGTAGAACTTATCCCCTTTATGTGGTGACACTGTATAAATTCTCCCGATGACTTTGTTGTGGCTAACCCTTGCTGTCCATTTTTTTGATGCACGACACCATCTAAAATATTGTGAAAACTCTCTATATAAGTTACGATTTGCTGTTTGTTCGACATTATTTGTAGCAAAAAATTCAGTAAGCATTGTCCTTGAATTTTGATCATTAGATAACACATCTATCAAGTCTTCATGTTCATGGTACGTGACCTACTGCTTATTCGGAAGATGTATTTACAGACGCTCTACAGAGGGATACATTCTACTCATTGGAAACTTGAAAATTTTCCATAATGCCTCGGGAGCATAAATCCATATTGCATCTATGAATTGTTGTATCTCATCATAGTTTGGGCATGGACGTAATTCTATCGCCACTCTATCAGGGCCCTTATACACATACTTTTATAGATACTTGATGCTGACTATGCTGCTATATATTTCAACATTTATATGACAATCGTACTTTAATAGGAGCCATGGATTATACGGCACAACCCAACTATTGTCCAAAACAGTTCTCTCACAATCCACTGATGTGTTAGGCGGTCGTCTTTGATAAATGGGGTAGGAATCATTGCCTGTAGTGGTGACATCTGAAAATGGTTTTGGAAATTTCTTTTTGCAAACACCATTTTTCATACAAGGACAGCTCAAGTTCTAATGTCGACATGGACCGTGAATCATATGTCTTCCACCGCATCATACAGTTCAGGTTCAGATTCCCTATCTGGGATTTCAGTCTATACAACACGGTCATAATCATCTGGAGTTTTCAGATTGTCATTCTCATCTAAGATCAAAACTATATGAGCATGGGGTAGTCCTCGTTTTTGGTTCTCGATAACATAGACGTGCGCAAAAACCTTACCCAAAACATGTTTGGTGAGAATATCTTTCTTGAATTTCTCAAATTTTGATCTGAATACTCTCGCAATCAAATCAAGACGGTCACTCGGAGACTGTCTTGGCAATAACTCATTACGGATTTCTGGCCAATTACCATTGCATGTCATCATGAGGAAAAGGTCAGGTTTCCAAACTTTTGGACCAAAGCCATCGCATCTTGATATCGTTGATACATGTCACGGGGACTCCCAACGAATGACGATGGAAATATAGTCCGTCTTCCAAAATCACCTATATGTTGTTTTTATGTATATGTATCAGTATTTGTAGTAGTATTTGAATTTAGTACCACCTAAAATTACTGTACATAGTTAAAACTTGTTACCTCTATAATCGATACCCAACTCTACATAATCTTGAAATCCGGCATACAGTTCTGAACGAATTTCATTCTGATGACTTCGTAGCCACCTCAGCTTGTGTGACTCAATTTTTTCGTAGTTATCAACCACGTATTGTTGCAGCAAACGTCCACCTCGAAGGAGTAGCGATTGGTCATTAGGGCGAATCTGTAATAAATAATAAGAAGGTTGTAGCTAAGATAAGAATTTTGATCGTGATTAAGAAGGTTGAAATAACAATATATAGAAATATGAACATGAGAATTAGCTGCAGCATATATGCATAATAATCCCGACATATTAAAGGCATACCACTATGATTGCGGCTATTCACATTCCATCCGTATGTACCATACGGCAGAAGCAATGAGAATTGGATTGGATCGTAGAAGCCAACAATATCTTGGATGTTGAGAAGTTGACCACTAATAGATTGGACAACAATATCTCTTCCGTTTAAAAGGGAAGCCTCATCTCCACCAACAACAACTGCAGCTTCTTGGGACGCTGTGGGGAGATTATACTGGCGATGATCAAGTAGTTGTTCTCTTAGGATCAGATTGCAGTTTTGAATATCTGGACGTTGAGCCATTTGGCGAAACGTATGTACAAATAGATTGTGTGCATCTAATATATGCTTTATTCTCTCAACAATGTGTTGTTATAATCCACTTGTCTCAAACATATGATTTTCCACTTCATAATCAGTGTCGTATATATAAAGTTGCAAGTATCGTGGCCTTTGGTTTGAATGCGGCACCAAACTTTCAATCTTATGATAGATTGTCCCTTGTGCATGGAAAGTGTAAATGCCCCTTGACGCTCCAACTAATTCATAGTCAATATGCACACCCATAGAAGTGAAAGAAAACACATGGTTATATTTTCTTATATTTTGTCAGAAATGCCTTCCATCTGGAGTTTGCTAAGAGAACAATTCAGTCATCTCAATTGGAGCCGGTGTAGAAGGCATGGCAGTTTTCCCAGATTTACAACACAACTCAGTTGTTTCATTGTGGAAGAGGCGTGCTTGGCAATGCAGACACAGAATGAGACTTGGTAGTTGTGACCGTGGTACTCCATAACTTTCATAAAAATCTCTAGCACAGTTATATTGTGTTCTGGTATAATGCGATCGAGTTGTACCCTCTCTGCGTGTAGTTTGGTTCTCAGGAAAATGTTCTGGTCTTGTGTGACACCCTGTTTTTTTATATATAAAAATTTACATATTAGTGTTATGTCATATAGGAATTCATTGTAATTGTTGAAATATAGAGTATTAGGAAATACCTTCATTCACTATATAATTATCTTGTTCATTGGTTTGACCACTGGTGCTACCGTGTTCATAAGTAGGATGAGCATGACCGAATTGAGCAAACAGTATTGTTCGTAAGGTATGTGATATTCTGGGGCCTCTTCTTAAACCATTTGCTGGTGAAATTGTTTCTTGATGTAATTAAATGTTGTTGATTAGCAAGTGTGTTGGTAATGATAATAATTTAAATTGAATTAAACATTGAAAGTAGAATGTACCTTTATTAAAAGTTGGAGGCATGTCGCCAAATGTGTTCAAAATCTCATGTTCATGAATAGTTGGTAGAATTGAGGATCGTGTAAGACGGGTCATGTTAGTGGGGTGTGATCCTGTAATCAGTCCTATATATGTTAAATAACAATGTCATTTGTTTTTGTAAAATACAAATAGTGTAATAATAGAGTGTAATTTATAACATGAAGAATGTATAGGAATTGATGTTGTTATTCCAATATGCAACCAAGAGGGAGGGGTGAATTGGTCCAATAAAGAAGTATACTAACTTTTTAAAACTTTTTCAAGTAATGAAATTTGTGACTTAAACCTTTTGTTTTTTATCAATGAATAAATTTTAGTCACTTCAAATTTATTATTCAAGTAATCAACCAAGAACTATATCAATATATATTATAATGCTTATTCTAGAATCAATACCAAAACCCTTCCGTTACACCTAAGTTGTTGCAATACGGCAACGGTTGAGGTTTCCGGGATTGTTTTGATTCTTTAAATTTAGATTAAAAATATATTTTAATAACACAAAATATATCAAACACAATAATGAAAGTGCAAGAGATAGATAGAGAGAGAGAGAGAGAGACAAAACACAAAGAGTTATAGTGGTTCAATAGGGGCGTGTCTCTCCCCCACCTACGTCCACTCTATCACCAATTGGTGATAGTTCCACTATCGTGAGGCTTATCACAACGTGTGACTACCTTAGCAGTTACAGTCTTTTGAGAACCTTCAAGGGTGGTCTGCAACCTTTACAACCAATTTGAGACCTCTACAACAAGGTGGTCTCCAAACTAAACCCAAGGTATAAACCTTGTATCAAAGGGAAAATCAAAAAGAATAATCTTGTAGGAGTAAGTCAAACCTCTTTTACAAGTTAAGATTATTCTTAAAAAAAGAGAGAGATGAAAACTAAGAACTAATACAAGAGTTCTCTCTCTTAAATTACGAACAAAACTCTACTGAAAAGCTACTGAAAATTAAATGCTATGAACTTATAGAGCTTTGAGAGAAAGAGCTTGAGAGATGAAAGTTGAAGAAGAGTTGTAAAGTGTCTTCATTTTTCATCCATCTTTTTATATAGACTTCACTATGATATGAACGTTGAAGAGAAGTCTGGTCCATCACAAAACATATCGTCCAGCATACACTTTATAATGACCCGTCTCGAAAAGATAATATTTTTAATAATTTCCGGTTACAAATCATTACTTAATCCTCTTAAATGTTTCACCAATAATTTTTTCTTTATTTTTCTAACCATTCTAATAAACTTAAGCAGCGGAACTAAGAAATGACATAGATTAATAACCACCACATCTACATATCCAGTGTGACAAATCTAACATGACCAAAACACGGTCCCAAAATAAAAAGAGAAACTAACAGTCTGGAATAATAAACTAACTCACATCCTCACTCTACAACAGTAAGGAAAGAACAGTACTAAACTGAAGTAAAAAGGAGCTCCTGAAAGAGTAGTACTGAGCAGTTGGCAATGAACCCATTATGTTTTCTTATCTGGATATAAAAGTCACCACAAAAGAAGCAAATATATCCAAGAGCGTCAGATCTACAGTCAATATAGTAAACCATCAATTACAATGTAATAAAAGATGAATTTAACAACAGCGTAAGGGGTTGTGACTCTCGCCTGAAACAAGTACATCGTAAACAAATATACATCAACAACAACAACGTAAGGGGTTGTGACTCTCCCCTGAAACAAGTCCATCGTAAAGATATATCTAACAACAGTGTAAGGGGTTGTGCCTTTCCCCAAGTAAACAACAATAACAATCATGAATGTACATCTTTTTATACTTTGAGAATTTTAGTATATCACCGTCATCATCATTGTAAATGTTGAGGAGGACTCAATCAACTCCACTAGCTAAGGGCAATATAATAAGCCCTAGTATTCTCACACCGTAGGCAACCAAACTCTTGGGAAGCCCGTTGCCAAGCATCTACCGTCTCCCAATATTGTTGCCGGAATACCATATTCCATCACCGTAGGCAACACATCATTATTGCCGGAACATATCACCGTGTTGCATAAAAATGCATTATTTATTTATCAATATTCCATCACCGTAGGCAAAACACACTCTTGGGAAGCCCTTTGTCAAACATCTACCGTCTCCCAATATTGTTGTCGGAATATTATCACCGTGTTGCATAAAATGCATGTATGTTTAAATTATTTATTATCCATCTTCACACCGTGTCCTCGTAAAACATTTATGAATGTGTCAACAACTTGATATACATTTTGTCACCGTCAAACACCAAAAAGTACTAACATAGAACTATGCATCATTATCCCATCATTCATCATCATCTTTTAGTCCACAGATATGTGTGAATATTATACATCATGCATTACCATCATTTTTCAAATAAGCAACAAGTGATTAAAATCATCAAGTAACTCACTAACCACTAAATCATCAATATATCACATACGTAATTCATGGCAAACTATATAAACTCAAATCTACACACTCACAATGTGCTGCGATCTCCGAAGTGTGAATGCTACTGAATCCTCGTGGATGTTTCTGGTATATCTCCTATGATTTATTTCAAAGTTTATATAAGAATCCGTCTTATATCAAAAATAACGTTTATATTATTTTGTATAATTTTTCAGGCACCATTTCCCTTCTCTAATTTCTTATATTTTCCAGAAATATTATTTCATAACAATCCTTGAACTAAATTTTGTATTTTTAACATTTTCTGTCAAACCGGTACAAGGCCGGTACCAGGTCGGTGTACCGCCCGGCATGCCGGCCGGCATGCCGGTTAGAGCAATTTTTTCAAAGTTTTACAGAAATACTTAGCTTCTTTCCAAAAACGTTTTGGCTATCCTAATAGCCTTAAATTCTGAAATTTTTAACAGTAACATTCTTATACCTTTTTGAAGTATTATTTTATATTTTTTTAGAATTACAATTATAACTTTCTGTTCAGTTTTAACTGAACCGGTATGAGACCGGTACTCAGCCGGTATACCGCCCGGCATGCCGGCCGGTATACCGGTTAGAGTAAAATTCCCCCAGTTTGGTTCAGTTTCTCAAGATTTTCAAAGTTAATTTCTAATATCCATATGATATATTTTTCAAATATTTCCAACAGTAATATTGCTTACTAATATTTATATTATCATACTTAAGAATTTTTGGAATCAAAAATAGTGTTTTAGTCGGTTTCTAGGCCACCGGTATGAAACCGGTACGCAGCTGGTGTACCGCCCGGCATACCGGCCGGTATACCGGTCTCCAACAGAATTATACAGTAATGGCGATTTTTGGGCAGACTCGATTTTTGTGATCTCTTGGGGCTTCGTACACTATGTAAATGACTTCTAAAAATTCTATAAAAAATCATATGAACTATATTGATGTTTCTCTTTAAAAATATGGAGTTAGATTTGGTAAAAATACCTTGGATTTGCGAATTCAAGAAATGGGTTTTGTGCGAAAGAAGTTCTTCGCGTTCTTCGTGTTCTTGGAAAAAATTCGACTCCAATGACTGATTTTTCAGAATATTTCGTGTTTATGTAAGTGTAGAATGATTTTTGGTAAGTCTTTTGAATCTCTAGGGTCTTTTTATAGGATTTGAGCCATAGATTTACTCCATTCGGGAGTTACAAATATATATGAATCATATACATAATTTACACAGATTTGTAACCCCCTTATCCCACCAACAGTCCGAAAATCTAAATGCCATCCTTAATGGAAATTTTCAATTGATTTTTATAATTTGATTTTGTAACTTCTTAAGCAATTAGTAATGTTTGCATTTAATAGAATTTTAAGCATTTGATACACCATATTCATGCACCTTACAGGAGCATTTCGGCTCCCATGGATTCTACCTCCCAAAATTTCATCTTCTTACCTTGTAATTTCAAGGTATTGCACAATTACCCCACTTTTACCAAAAAGATTAAAATTGCATTCAAGTACTTTAATTACCTTCAAAAATTATATGAAAAATCCCCAAAAATTCAAAATATGATTTATTTATTTTTATACATCTACATAAATTATTTTCATCCCAAAATATTATTTATTTATTATTAATATTATTATTTAAACGGTACGGGTATTACAACTCTCCCCCACTTAAAAAAGTTTGTCCTCGAAATTAGATTACGCACCTGATATAAATAGATGTGGGTATTTAGCTCACATCTCCTCCTCGCCTTCCCATGTAGCCTCATCGATGCCATGATTCCTCCAAAGGACTTTGACCCAAGCAATCGTCTTGGAGCGCAAAACTTCCTCCTTCCGATCAATAATCCTCAGAGGTTGTTCGTCATAAGACAAATTTTCCCGCACCTCTAACTCAGCTGTACTCAAGACATGTGAAGGATCCGCAATGTACTTCCGCAAATTAGATACATGAAAGACATCATGTATCCTAGATACCTCTGCTGGCAAGAGTAATCGATAAGCACAGGCACCAATCCTTTCCACAATCTCCTACGGACCCACATATCTCGGTGACAACTTGCCCTTCACACGAACCACACCCTTCCAAGGAGATACTTTCAGAAATACGAAGTCACCCACCTCAAACTCTAACTCCCTTCGATGGTTGTCAGCATAACTTTTCTGCCGACTCTGAGCAATTTTCAGCCGCTCCCGAATTAGCTTGACACCATCGGAAGACTGTTGAATCAACTCTGGACCCAACAATTGCCGCTCTCTCACCTCACTCCAACACAAAGGAGTGCGACACCGCCTTCCATATAAAGCCTCAAAAGGAGCCATCCCGATGCGGGACTGATAACTGTTGTTATAAGCGAATTCCACTAACGGTAGATAGTCATCCCAAGCACCCCAAAAATCAACCACACAGCCTCTGAGCATATCTTCGAAAGTCTGAATAGTTCGTTCTGACTGTCCATCTATCTGCGGATGAAAAGCCGTATTGAACTTCAAAGAAGTCCCCAAAGCCGACTGTAGACTATGCCAAAACCGAGAAGTAAACTTCGGATCCCTGTCACTCACGATGGACACAGGAACTCCGTACAATCTGACGATCTCTGCAATATATAACTTGGCATATCTATCGATAGTGTACGTAACTCGAACAGGTAAGAAGTGAGCAGACTTCGTCAATCGATCCACCACAATCCAAATAGAGTCGAAGCCTCTGTTGCACTTTGGTAAACCCACCACAAAGTCCATAGTCACGTATTCCCACTTCCATTCTGGGATCGGTAAACTCTGCAATAACCCTGCTGGCCTCTGATGTTCTAGCTTAACTTGCTGACAAGTCAAGCACTTTGCCACGAACTCAGCAATGTATCTATTCATCCCTCTCCACCAGAAATTTTCACGAAGATTTGGATATAATTTATTACCTCCTGGGTGCATAGCATATGCAGAACTATGACCCTCTTAAAGAATGCTACGTCTCAACTCCAAGTCATCAGGAACACACATCCTTGTTCCAAACATAAGCATACCACTGTCATTGATGCTGAACTCACCTCCCAACCCTTCAGATACCATCTTCTTTTTGGACGCAAGAAACTCATCCGCATCCTGACCCATACGAATCTGATCCACAAATGTAGGTCGAATCGAAAGACGGGCCAACAGAATATCTCCCGAACTCACCTCAAACTCAGCATCTATATTCCTCATTTCTTTGAAATTCTCAATGCGAGCACATCGTAAGCAACTCAGACTCCCTGCCGATTTACGGCTCAATGCATCAGCAACCACATTTGCTTTTCCAGGATGGTAATGAATGGAACAATCATAATCTTTGATTAATTCCATCCATCGCCGCTGGCGCAAATTGAGTTCCATTTGTGAGAATAAGTACTTCAAGCTTTGATGATCAGAATAAATCTCGCAGGTAACTCCATACAAATAATGCCTCCACTGCCGCTAACTCCAGGTCATGTACTGGATAATTAAGTTCATTCGGCTTCAGTTGACGAGACGCATACGCAATCACCTTACCTCTTTGCATCAACACACAACCTAAGCCTCGCAAAGAAGCATCGCTGTAGATAACCATATCCTCTGTGCCATCAGGAATCGTCAAGACAGGAGTCGTCACCAAATTTTTCTTCAACATTCGAAAACTCGCCTCGCATTCCTCGGACCATATGAATTTCACATTCTTGTGGATCAACTTCGTCATTGGCAATGCAATAGAAGAAAATCCCAGAATGAATCGCTAATAATAACTAGCCAATCCAAGGAAGTTGCGAATCTCTGACACATTGGTTGGTCTCTCCCAACCCACTACTGTTTCCACCTTCTTCGGATCAACACGGATCCCTTCTCTAGAAATAACATGGCCCAAGACTACTACCTCTTGTAGCCAGAATTCACATTTGCTAAATTTGTCATACAACTTCTTCTGCCTCAGAGTCTGCAATACCAACCTCAGATATTGCTGATGATCCTCCTCACTCTTAGAATAAATCAAGATGTCATCAATAAATACCACTACGAACGAGTCCAGATAGGGTTGGAAAACCCTGTTCATAAGATCCATGAATACCGCTGGAGCATTCGTAAGGCCGAAAGGCATCACTAGAAACTCATAATGCCCATATCGCGTTCGAAACGCAGACTTGGGTACATCTTCTTCTGTAATCTTCAGTTGATGATAGCCTGATCGCAAATCGATCTTCGAAACGACCATAGCTCCCTGTAGCTGGTCGAACAGATCATCAATACGAGGAAGAGGATATTTATTCCGAATTGTCACCTTATTAAGCTGTCTGTAATCTATGCACATTCTCATAGATCCATCCTTCTTCTTTACAAACAGCACCGGTGCACCCCATGGTGACATACTGGGTCTAATAAAACCCTTGTCAAGATAATCTAATAGTTGCACCTTCAATTCTAGCAACTCCGCTGGTGCCATACGATATGGAGTGATCGATATAGGACTTGTTACAGGAACAAGCTCAATGGTAAACTCGATCTCCCGATCAGGCACAATACCAGGTAGCTCATCAGGGAAAACATCCGCACACTCATGAACTATTGGAATGTCCTCAATACTAGGACTGGGCTGCTGAGTGTCAACCACATGGGCTAGAAAACCCATACAGTCTTTACTCAGCAAGGTTCTCACCTGCAGACATGATATCAATCTGCACTTCCTCGCCATCTTCTCACCACAAAATTTAACCTCCTCATTATCCGGAAAACGAAAAGTGACTTGCTTCTTCACACAGTCAATCACTTCTCGATGAGTGGACAGAAAATCCATCCCTAGAATAATGTCAAAGTCGACCATAGGTATAGGAATCAAATCCACCAAAAGAGATTTCTCTCCCAATAATAACTCACATCCCATATAACAGATGTTCACCCTTACGGGTTTCCCCATCGGTGTAGAGATAGATAACATATATGGCAAAATAGAGGGTAGCTTGTCTAACTTCGACTCAAATGATATAGACACGAACGAATGGGTAGCACCAGAATCAATAAGAATACGTGCATAATGATCAGCAATAATAATGGTACCTGAAACCACCTCATGTGCTGCCTCTGCCTCCTGTCGGGTAATAGCAAAAACTCGGCATGGCCTCATCTAACTGCCAGCACTCGCAGCTGCTCCAGCAGAAGATCCAACAGCTGTAGAAATTGCCGACTTACGCGGCTGAGAAGATTGTGCAGATTTGTGCCCCCACTCACCACAGTTGAAGCATTTAAACCTCATATCTCT
>NMUG010010383.1:0-10970 GCA_002855965.1 Monotropa hypopitys
ATCCCATTTTTTTATTGGGAAGTGCACAGCAAAGTAGATTTGATGTTATGGCTTTGAGTGTGAGACTGGTTTTCATGTCAAATCACTGCCGAAAATAATAAATGTAATAAAATTAAAATGAAAAAGAAAATCCAAAGTCTTCTCGGGTCCAAAAATTGATCCGGACCATTGATATGCGCTTGCTCGACCCTATGCTCGGCTCCGTCTCTGAAAATTTGAAGTAGATATTTGCGATGCTTGAATTAAATCAGGAATTTAGAAATTGTCACGGGATTATTCCGGACAGTTTTCTGAAATTCTTTGGAAACCGGCCTTTCTGCTCTGACCGAGAGATGATGCTGCACCTTGAACTGCTTTTTATCCGTCGATTTGGTTTATCATCAAATATTTGCCTCTTAAAATGCTTCTCATGAAAATTATGTTTGCTCAATTCTGACGTTGTCTTGTCATCGCGGTAATAATGAACGGCACGGCGCTTCGACTGAATTCTGAATTTTGCTCGGACGGATTCGATTTTTACACAGACTTTCCCGTAATGAAATTATCGTTGACTTTCCATTCCTAAACATGATTTCGGATGCTCGCGCGAAATTATGTTGATTCCGGGGCATGAAGCATGCAAAGAGGATTTCTGTCGGCTGTTCGGTTACTGTTCATCTCGCTCCTTTGGTCGGATTTAAATTCTGACTTCGGATAAATATTTCTCATCATTTTATCGGCTTCGGTTCGCTGCTGCATTGTCGCTGCCTGATGTCGACACTGTTTGCGGGGAGTCTTGACATCCCGGAATCGCGTTTGAAAAATGATCGGAGACTGGTTTGACCATTCTGTTGACTTCGGTAGTTGGGTCAAAATTGGGTATCAACAAGCCCCAGTCAAAACGATAGCCATCGGAGAAGTCTACCATCCCCACATAGGTAGCAGGAAACAAGGAGCCATTGTTTCTCAAGAAGCATGATACAATCAGAAGCAGGAGTAGTCGATGATGTCACTGGTATAGATTCTCGCCATACACTTCCTCGGTGTAAAAGTAGGCCCCACCTCTCAAAACGGACGTAGAAATCTGTGTCCCATTCAGCTCATACCTATGAATCCCCAGGACTCTGGTAACATCCTCAATCGTACCCTCCGTCCTCTGAACAGGTACTCCTCCGAATCGAAGACCAGTGATCACCGCCCACTCTAGGGGAGTCACGCCAATCTCACAGTCACCCAGGTGTAAGGTGTTGGTCTCACTGAACCAACGCTCTGCTAAATCACCAACCAAGGAATGTCTCGTGCGAAATGGGGGAATAGCCAGAAAATCTCCAAAACCCAAATCAGCTAAAAACTCCCGGAAAACCAAATGTGCCCGGGTACAGATCTCTACAGCCTGAAACCAAGCTCCTCTGAATGGTCTAGTAGGAGGAACAACCTGGGCTCGCAGATACATCGAGGGATGTGATCGAAGCCGTGTCAACAAAGGTGTGTCAGCAACTCTAACGCTCGCCGCTCTAAGATCTGGGATGACCATAGTACCCCGCAAAGACAAACTAACTCTAGAAGAAGCAAAACTCTCAAAATATCTACGGTGAGGTGCGGCCATGTCGCCAAAATCCTCCTCAGCATCGGAGTCCAACAAAGGGTCCTCCTCCTCTACAGGATGTGAAGGACCAGCCTCATCAGCAGGCTCCTTCCCTGGTCTATGACAGGTAGGCATCCTACAAAAACAAATCCATTAAAGAAATTTAATCAGGTACGGATTTTCGTTTTAAAATTCAACGTATCACAGCTACTTGAATTTTCGTCTTAAAATTCTCAGTATTTTAGCTACTCGGATTTTCGTTTTAAAATTCAATGTATTTTATGTCACACTCCGAAATTTTTATATTAATTATAAATTTATTTTAAAATCATCGTATAACCACCCGTACAATAATTAGAAAGCTCTGCGTGTAATGACCGTTGGAAATTCATTCAAATCTTGTCGGGAGTATGCTTGGAGAAGCAATCTTAGAAAAATCATTATTTTGTTGTTTTTGTTCTCCGCGACCGGTACCCCTGAAATCCCCGACCGGTCGCTGCTCAGCAGTTATTCCCGACCGGTCCCCCTGAAACCCCCGACCGGTCGCAGCCCACCCGAGAGTCCGCGACCGGTACCCCTAGAATTGCCGACCGGTCGCCGCGTACAGTTTTTGTAAAAATCTGCAGATTTTAAAAGGGTAGTTTGGGAACTTCATGGGGTCTTATATATATGTTATGGAGCACGAAATACCTATCATTTGCACTGATATACACTCTCTCTACCTCCCTAAACCCTATCTCTCTCAAACCTCAATCTTCTATCTAACCTAAGTCCATTCTCAAGTGGATTTTGGAGAGATTACTCTTCACTGACCTTGAAGAGGGTTGCAAGGGCTTCAAGGTGGTGGTCCTAGTTTGTGGGGTCGTGTTGAGCTTCAAGTCAAGGTTCTAATCATCTTCTTCCTAAGGTAGGCGATTCTAAGCATGTATCTTCATATCTTTGTTATACACCTCATTATCTTTATGATTTTGTGTTAGAGAATTTGGTGTTTGGGTAAGGTTGAGTCTAATGTCGATTGGGCATCTTAATCTTGTCAAGGGTGGTGGTATTACATGTTTCTAGGTTCCTAGAGGTTTCAATTTCATTTAATTTTGGTTGTAATCGAAAAGCCCCAAATTTATTAAAAACTTAGATTTTGACTTTTGTGGAAAATTGGGGAAAAGCCAATTGGAACCTAAATTCATGTAATTCACCAAGTTTTGTTCATTTTGATATGTGGGAACCCATGTAAATTGTGAGAAATTGACTTTCAATTGTTGAATGAATCATGGAAAGAATAACTATGGAAATGGTATTGTGGCCTTGGCCCTTGACTCTATAGGAGGATATGATTCATGATGAGTGGCTATTGATATGGGTTGTTTACCTTGGGTGGCTTGTGTTAGCACCCATGACATTGCGCAATGGGGGGTTGTCTGGCCCCTCCCAACATGTTGGGGAATGCAAGGAATTGACACGTTTAGTGGTTGACGAGCCCTAAATGGAATTAGCCTTGAAACTCGTCAATGATCGGAATAACGTTACCTTTAATATGGAAAGAAAAGTGTATGAGAAAGACTTGTATATCTATAAGAAATCTTGGAAAATATTTACCCTTTTTATGTGATAGTCGCACTTCAATATTACACTTTACTTCTATGCTTGCACCTTTCTCTTTTGTGTATTCAATCATATGAAATCTTGTTTGGGATTTTCCTACTAGGCGTGGGCTAACCCTATCTATTTTTAGGGAAAGGGCCAATGGCAT
The DNA here is from genome assembly GCA_002855965.1 of Monotropa hypopitys. Classification (NCBI taxonomy): domain Eukaryota; kingdom Viridiplantae; phylum Streptophyta; class Magnoliopsida; order Ericales; family Ericaceae; genus Monotropa; species Monotropa hypopitys. Next base: position 3,312 of record NMUG010010383.1, read on the forward strand.
AGCTTGGTGGATTCAAGCATAATTTTTGGAGGAGTACTGGAGCATTGGCCCTATGGAGGGACTAGTCTTTCATTTCTTTTATCATTTGTTGTTTTGTAAGAATTAACACCCGTATATGTATTTCTTCTAAACTCATGTGATGTTTGTGGTATGGACCATTTAAAGTATTTTGTGGGAATGATGTTACTCATGGTTTAGAATTTTAATGCATATGCTCTTATATCCCTTTTATATTCCTTCAAAAAAAATATATATATGGTTTCAAATTTTAAGGGTGTTACAGGTGGTATCAGAGCAAAATGGTTGCAAAAACTTAGGACATTGGGAAAGGACACATATTCCTACTTGGGTGCATCGGGCTTGGGTTTAAAAATCCTCATCTCATATAATTGCTTGTGTGTGCATGGCATGAAGTTAAGGCATAATGTTGAACGTGAATTTGATGAGTTATTTTGAAAGTTTTAAATGTGTGGGGGGGGTATAAAAAGGGCGTCATTCCCTATTAGATTCCAAGTAAAGTGTCGATTGAGTACTCCTATATCGAAGTCCTTGTTGGGTTCGTCTTTACCCCGTGTGATGTCTAGTACTCTCCTTGTTGATGGTATGGTTATTCGATTCCCCTATTTGATGATTGTTATTCTTCTTGTCTCATAGAAATGGTCGGACGTCGTGCATGTGTTAGGGGTCATGGACGTTGTGGAGTTGAAATCCCTGATGAGAGTAGTGAGGAAGTGAATGGGCAGCCAAGGGAGTTTCCCGACGTGGCTCAGGCCGAAGGGGCTATTCCCGGAGGACTGGCCAACGTTGGGCAGTTTATCCTTGAGATTGCTACAGCGGTAGTGGAGGCTAGTAGGGGTGTCGCAGCAGCTATGGATCAAGCTAGGAGTCATCTTTCTGATGCACTTCGCGAGTTTTGCCGCATGGACCCTCCAAACTTTAATGGCGAGGTGGAACCTATTGAAGCAAATCATTGGCTAACGGAGGTGAAGAAGATCTTTGAGATGTTGGAGATTGGCGACCACAAGATTAGGATTTCTCTTGCGTCCTTTCAACTCATTGGTGAGGCCAGTGAATGGTGGTCTACCTTGGTGGATGGCAGACGTGATGCTTTGCGAGTACTTGGGGTGGCTAACCCCCAGGTCGTTGTTGATCCTCTTGTTGGTATGTCTTGGGCCGATTTTGAGTCATCTTTCGAGAGTCAGTACTTTCCAGAGTCCTTTCGTGACAAGTTGCGTGAACAATTCGAGAAGCTAGAGCAGGGTTCGATGTCTGTGAATCAGTATGCTACGAAGTTTCAGTCATTGAACACTGAGGAGAAGAAACGTAAGCGGTTTGAGAAGGGCTTACATCCAAACATTCAGCATTTGGTTGTGGGTCATCGTATCCGGATTTATGCAGATTTGGTGGAGTGCGCCAGGTTGATTGAGTCAAAGATGGAGCCGGTCAAAGAAGTGAAAGTCTGGGAGCCTAGAAGTCAGTATTCATGGTCGAGCAATTCCTCGGGTAGTTTTGGGAGGAAGAGGTCGCGTGAGCCTTCTCATTTTCAGCGGGGTCAGAAGTCGCAGTCCCAGGGAAACCGTCATGGTGTATCTTTCCGACCAGAGATAGTGTGTCACAGGTGCAATCAGCCGGGTCATGTTCGTGCCAATTGTTCTCTAAAAGTTTGTTATGAGTGTGGCCAGCCTGGTCACATCTCCAGGGCATGTCCCACGAAAGGGAACGAGTGTAGCGAGGCGGGTTCAGTTCAGCAGCCCTGCCAGATTCAGCAGCAGCCACAGCAGCAGCAGCAGCTCCATCGAGCTCCTGTACCTTCCAATCAGGGTTCCAGGTTTGTGAAGAGAGGTTCGTCTGGGCCATGGCAGTCCTCTGGTCAGTGTAGTGGAGCAGGTCAGCCACAGATGACGCAGGGCAGAGTCTATGCAGTTCCGGCAGTGGAACAGCCAATTGCTACAGAGGTGCCAGAGACTTCGGTTGTGCGCGGTATGATTCTTATTTACCATTCTTGGGCATCTGTTCTTATTGATTCGGGCGCTTCGCATTCCTTTTTGGCTTTCACATTTGCGTCAGTGTTGGGGTTAGAGTTGGAGGTGTTTGATCCTCCTCTTGTAGTTGAGTCACCGGTAAGAGGTCACATTACGTTGAGCTATATTTGTCGTCAGTGTGAGATGACTATCGAAGACCGACGATTCACTTTCGATTTTATTGTTCTTGATATGGCGGGTTTCGATCTCATCTTGGGCATGGATTGGCTATCTTCTCATCATGCCACTATCGATTGTTACCGACGCCGAGTTCTTATTCGCGATGCGGACGGGGAGTATTTTTATTTCCATGGAGATCATCGAGAACCATTGATATCCGTTCTTCTTGATCCGAAGGAGTCTTCATCGATCCAGTGTTTGCTTGCTAGCTTGGCGCTAGATGATGACGTAGCGGACCGTGCCGAGTTACCGTTCGTGGTTAGTGATTTTCCGGACGTCTTTCCAGAAGAGTTGCCGGGTTTACCGCCTGTTAGAGATGTTGAGTTCTCTATTGATCTTCACTCAGGATCCACGCCTATATCCGTTCCTCCGTATAGATTTGCACCAGCCGAATTGAGGGAGTTGAAGTCCCAAATAGAGGAGTTGTTCGAGTTAGGTTTTATCCATCCTAGTTCTTCTCCTTGGGGAGCGCCTGCGTTGTTTGCGAAAAAGAAAGATGGAATGCTTCGTTTGTGTATCGACTATAGGAAGCTAAACCGTGTCACCGTCAAAAACCGCTATCCCATGCCGAGAATAGACGACCTTTTTGACCAATTGAGGGGTTCAACTTGTTTTTCCAAAATTGATCTGCGATCCGGTTATCACCAAGTGCTTATTCGTCAGGAAGATATTCCTAAAACCGCTTTCCGTACACGCTATGGGCACTTCGAGTTTGTGGTTATGCCGTTTGGTCTAACCAACGCGCCGGCTACTTTTATGGATTTGATGAACCGTATCTTCCGTCCTTATCTTGAGCAGTTCGTGGTGGTGTTCGTGGACGACATTTTGGTGTATTCTGCTACTTCCGAGGAGCATGGTGAGCATCTTCGTATTGTTCTTGGGCTTTTGAGGGAGCACCGATTGTATGAGAAGCTGAGCAAATGCGAGATTTGGTTGTCCGAGGTGAAGTTCTTGGGTCATGTCGTGTCCCAGGAAGGAGTGTCCGTTGATCCTTCAAAAATTGATGTCGTTGTTTCTTGGCCGAGGCCGACAAATGTGTTCGACGTTCGTAGTTTCTTGGGTCTTGCCGGTTACTACCGTCGATTCGTTCTTGATTTTTCTCGTATTGCCGCTCCTATGACTTGCTGGATTCGGAAAGATATTCGTTTTGTTTGGGACGACACTTGTGAGGCCGCTTTCGAAGAGTTGAAGGGCCGTTTGACTTCATCGCCTATCTTGATTGTACCGGAAAGAGGAGTAGGTTATTCCGTTTACTGTGATGCATCTCGGGAAGGTTTGGGTTGCGTTCTCATGCAAGGTGGAAAGGTAGTCGCGTATGGTTCAAGGCAATTGAAGACGCACGAAAGAAACTATCCGACATACGATTTGGAGCTTACCGCTATTATTTTTGCTTTGAAGAGTTGGCGGAACTACTTGTATGGCGAGAAGTTCGAGGTATTTTCGGATCATAAAAGTCTCAAGTACTTATTTACGCAAAAAGAACTCAATTTGAGGCAACGCCGATGGATGGAGCACCTTGAAGATTACGATTTCGAGCTTCAGTATCATTCGGGGAAGGCAAACGTGGTTGCAAACACCTTGAGTCGTAAGTCTTGTCACCTAGCTCATTTATCTATTCATGATTGGAAGAATGTTTTGGGTATGGGCGATTTCGTTTTGCATGCCGAAGACATTGGAGGTGGTGCTACCTTGTGCGACTTGACCGTTCATTCGGAGTTATCTCGATGTGTGATTGAGACGCAAGCTACTCGTGATGAGACTTTGAGAGTTCGTTCTAGATGCGTGGATGGTGAGGCTCCAGTTGGCTGGGCTATTTTCGAGGATGTCAGTGTTCGTTTCAAAGGGAGGCTTCTTGTACCGTTGCAGTGTCGACAGGAAATTCTTCACGAGTTTCATCATTCGCCTTTTGTAGTGCATCCGGGTGGCGACAAGATGTACCATTCTGTTCGTCGTCAGTTTTGGTGACCGGGAATGAGAAAAGATATTGCTATGTTCGTGATGAGGTGCTTGACTTGTCAATAGGTGAAGGTGGAACACCAGCGACCAGCAGGTTTGTTACAGCCGTTGCCAGTTCCAGAGTGAAAGTGGGATCACGTTACCATGGATTTCGTTTCGGGTTTGCCGAGATCGCAGGATGGGAAAGATGCCATTTGGGTTGTCGTTGACATATTGACCAAATCTGCTCACTTTTTGCCAATTCGTTTGTCGCAGTCAGTGGATTCTTTGAGCCGTTTGTATATTTGCGAGGTTATCCGTCTCCATGGAGCACCGTTGTCTATTATTTCCGATCGCGATCCGTGCTTTATGTCTCGTTTTTGGAGGAGTTTGCAGAACGTTTACGACATTGACTTGCATTTCAGCACCGCTTTTCATCCGCAAACCGATGGGCAATCGGAGCACACGATTCAAATCTTAGAGGATATGCTACGGGCTTGTGTTTTAGACTACCTTAGTAGTTGGTGGGAGTGTTTGCCATTGGTCGAGTTCGCGTATAACAATAGTTACCAATCTAGCATTGGCATGGAACCGTTCGAGGCTTTGTATGTCCGTCCTTGCCGATCACCAGTTTGTTGGACCGAGGTTGGATATTCCGCAGTGATGGGTCCGGAGAGTGTACAATTAGTTACCGAGCAAGTAAAGAAGATTCGTCAGAGATTGTTAGCAACTCAAAGCTGATACAAAAGTTATGCCGATAATCGTCGTCGACCGTTGCCTTTCGAAGTGGGCGATCATGTTTTCTTGAAGGTGTCTCCTCACCGAGGGACATCTCGCTTTGGGAAGAAAGGGAAGCTCGCACCGCGTTATATTGTTCCGTTCGACATCATTGAGAAAGTTGGGAAAGTTGCCTACCATTTGGCATTACCGTATACTCTTTCGAATATCCACGATGTTTTTCATATTTCGATGCTTAGGAAGTATGAACCGGATCCTTCTCATGTCTTAGATTGGTCTACGTTAGCATTGGAAGTCGACGTTTCATATGAAGAGCAACCGTTACGTATCTTGGATACGCAAGAGAAGACCTTGAGGGGAAAATCGATTGTGTTAGTGAAAGTCTTTTGGAAGAACCACGGTTTGGAGGAAGCGACTTGGGAGAGACGCGACGAGATGGTGGAGAAATATCCTATGCTTTTCGAATAAGGTAAACGTTCGACTCTTTTCTATCGCACTTTCATTTTAGTTAATTTCGAGGACGAAATTCTTTTAAGAGGGGGAGTTTGTCACACTGCGAAAATTTTATATTAATTATAAATTTATTTTAAAATCATCGTATAACCACCCGTACAATAATTAGAAAGTTCTGCGTGTAATGACCATTGGAAATTCGTTCAAATCTTGTCGGGAGTGTGCTTGGAGAAGCAATCTTAAAAAAATCATTTTTTTGTTGTTTTTGTTCTCTGCGACCGGTACCCCTGAAATCCCCGACCGGTCGCCGCTCAGCAGTTATTCCCGACCAGTCCCCCTGAAACCCCCGACCGGTCGTAGCCCACCCGAGAGTCCGTGACCGGTACCCCTAGAATCGCCGACCGGTCGCCGCGTACAGTTTTTGTAAAAATCTGTAGATTTTAAAAGGGTAGTTTGGGAACTTCATGGGGTCTTATATATATGTTTTGGAGCATGAAATACCTATCATTTGCACTAATATACACTCTCTCTACCTCCCTAAATCCTATCTCTCTCAAACCTCAATCTTCTCTCTAACCTAAGTCCATTCTCAAGTGGATTTCGGAAAGATTACTCTTCACTAACCTTGAAGAGGGTTGCAAGGGCTTCAAGGTGGTGGTCCTAGTTCGTGGGGTCGTGTTGAGCTTTAAGTCAAGGTTCTAATCATTTTCTTCCTAAGGTAGGGAATTCTAAGCATGTATCTTCATATCTTTGTTATACACCTCATTATCTTTATGATTTTGTGTTAGAGAATTTGGTGTTTGGGTAGGGTTGAGTCTAATGTCGATTGGGCTTCTTAATCTTGTCAAGGGTGGTGGTATTACATGTTTCTAGATTCCTAGAGGTTTCAATTTCATTTAATTTTGGTTGTAATCGAAAAGCCCCAAATTTATTAAAAACCTAGATTTTGACTTTGTGTGGAAAATTGGGGAAAAGCCAATTGGAACCTAAATTCATGCAATTCACCAAGTTTTGTTCATTTTGATATGTGGGAACCCATGTAAATTGTGAGAAATTGACTTTTAATTGTTGAACGAATCATGGAAAGAATAACTATGGAAATGGTATTGTGGCCTTGGCCCTTGACTCTATAGGAGGATATGATTCATGATGAGTGGCTATTGATATGGGTTATTTACCTTGGGTGGCTTGTGTTAGCACCCACGACATTGCGCAATGGGGGGTTGTCTGGCCCCTCCCAACGTGTTGGGGAATGCAAGGAATTGACACGTTTAGTAGTTGACGAGCCCTAAATGGAATTAGCCTTGAAACTCGTCAATGATCGGAATAACGTTACCTTTAATATGGAAAGAAAAGTGTATGAGAAAGAGTTGTATATCTATAAGAAATCTTGGAAAATGTTTACCCTTTTTATGTGATAGTCGCACTTCAATATTACGCTTTACTTCTATGCTTGCACCTTTCTCTTTTGTGTATTCAATCATATGAAATCTTGTTTAGGATTTTTCTACTAGGCATGGCCTAACCCTCTCTATTTTTAGGGAAAGAGCCAATGGCATAGCTTGGTGGATTAAAGCATAATTTTTGGAGGAGTACTGGAGCATTGGCCCTATGGAGGGACTAGTCTTTCATTTCTTTTATCATTTGTTGTTTTGTAAGAATTAACACCCGGATATGTATTTCTTCTAAACTCATGTGATGTATGTGGCATGGACCATTTAAAGTATTGTTTGGGAATGATGTTACTCGTGATTTAGAATTTTAATGCATATGCTCTTATATCCCTTTTATATTCCTTCAAAAAAATATATATATGGTTTCAAATTTTAAGGGTGTTACATTTCAGCTACTTGAATTTTCGTCTTAAAATTCACAGTATTTCAGCTACTCGGATTTTTGTTTTAAAATTCAAAATATTTCAGCTACTTGAATTTTCATCTTAAAATTCGCAGTATTTTAGCTCTCAGATTTTCGTTTTAAAATTCAATGTATTTTAGCTACTTGAATTTTCGTCTTAAAATTCGCAGTATTTCAGCTACTCGGATTTTTGTTTTAAAATTCAAAGTATTTCAGCTACTTGAATTTTCATCTTAAAGATTCGCAGTAATTCAGCTACTCGGATTTTCGTTTTAAAATTCAATGTAGTTCAATTACTTGAACTTTCCGTCTTAAAATCCAAAGTATTTCAGTTACTTGGATTTTCGTTTAAAATCCGAAATATTTTAGCTATTCGGATTTTCGTCTTAAAATTAAATGTAGTTCAGCTACTTGAAGTTTCCGTCTTAAAATCCAAAGTATTTTAGCTACTTGGATTTTCGTTTAAAATCCGAAG
>NMUG010010384.1:0-10968 GCA_002855965.1 Monotropa hypopitys
TCTGTTTAGTTTGATTTGGTTATCAAATATATGAAATTTTTTCTTAGTCGCGGCGGACCACTACCGCCTAGCATCTAGGCGGTACCTAGGCGGAACACTACCGCCTAGCACCTAGACGGGGCCTAGGCGGACCCAGGCGGGGCCTTTTAGAATAGTGCTCGTTTTATCCACGTGAAGGATATTTTGGTGGATTGTGCTTCATCTGTTTTTAAATTGTCGTCGTAAGGCTTATATTATGTTTCTCTTGGTATCACTTGTAGTGGTATTTACCTTTGTTTTTTTGCGAAAAAAAGGGAAGAATTTTTTATTAAGGGGGAGAATGTTTTAATAAAGGCAAAGAATTAACATGGTAAGAATGTTTTAATAAAGGCAACGAATTTACAAAGGGGGGGGAGTAATTGAAATTTGTGGCAGTATGCATAATGTTTATTGCTCCTTTCATTTGCATTTATGCTAATCCATTCACCTATATTCTTGTTGGCAAAGTTGTCAAATCATGAATCGAATCGAGAACCGGAAGGGCCTTTTCTAAATCGTGAATCGAATCCGAATCCAATTCGGTCATGATTTCTAAATTATGTCGAAACTTATATTTATGCCTTTGAGTGAGAAAAAGTTGTAAAAGTAAATATTTTAGACCTAAATCAATAAGAAGCTTGTCCTAGATAATGAATTGAAGATCACATGGTTCAATAGGGAAGACCCTTACCTATATTGCAAAAGATGTGAATTGGATGAATGTGATTTTGGTCATTTTTGTAAGCAAAGATTCAACTAACCAATTACGATTTCTAAGATTACTGTCATCTTTTGTTTTGGTCTCCCTTTACTGCATAAGTTATTTTGTTATAATTGTTGACCCATATGCATATGAACTTATAAAAACAAGAATCTAATAAATATCATATAAGAAAATATTTTTTTGGGTATTTTTAATCAAGCTAAGAGAAATTTAATACAATAAGAATCTATATATGGTTGTATACCCAATACAATATTCTCAACTTCATAATTAAATATTTGTAGTGCCTAGATTTTATACCATTCAAGTCTATATATACCTATGTAAAAAAGACAATTCCAAATGAATGGTATGAGAAAATAGCAAAAGAATCTTAAATAGCTCACTTGATCACTTCAAATAACTCTTTTTGCAAGTGAAACATATTGATAAAGTGAATCGTTTCGCATATATCGAATCGTATGATACGTATCGTGAATCGTAAATTTTTTGTCTTCCAATGACTCACCTACAAATATGAATCGATAGTTAGGTGTAACGATGCAAATCGTACGATACATAACGTGAATCGTGTGGTTCTGATAACAATGCTTGTTGGATCTAAATGGTTTGTGCAGGATTAGTAATATTGTTATTTGCAGGTCATTCGTCACAACTTCATTCCTCGAGTTACCTTGAGTAGCTTTAAAGAATGATGTGTGTTTTGGACTTGTTTGTTTTAGCCAAATTTTATTTTTTGGTTTTGATTTTTGGGTGTTTTTGTTCCGAAAAATCCAAAGGAAGAGATTGTTAGTACTTTTAGTGTGTTGGCTAATTTCCAGTATAATAGTGAGATGTTACTGAATTGTTAGTTAGATATGAGATGCAAAACCATCCGGAGTCTATAATATTTCTGTTCTTATTTTTGGTTAAAGGCAGTGGTAGGATAGTCTACTCTGTTCCTTCATCTCGTAAGATGATTCGATTCGCCATGCATGTTGACGATGTTGCTCGTGTTTGAGGTGTTTGTTGTTAAGAAATTGCATTCATATAGTTACATCTTCATTTAATAAGTGTCTTAGCATTTTTGGTTATAGCAAGGTGTTTATTTTGTACTTCTATATCCATGTAATTGTGTGATGCATTTCATTTTAGTCTAAGGCAAGAGTTTTTGGTGTTGGGAAAGAAGATGGAGCGTCCTTGGGCATTCCTGGCACTCAAGTACTTCTATATAAAATTCATCTAAGTCCCAAACCGAACAATAGTTATCGCGCCCTGGCGTGCCCCCGACGCTCAAATGCTTCGTCAAGCTCTAGGGAATCAATGTTTCGTTGAAAGATTTTTGTAGAGGAACAGAAGGCATGCGCCCTCGGTGCGCAAGAGCACCGGCGTGCGCCTCATGGGGCACTGGCACTGCAGCTCGCGTATGTGGGCCAGCTTGCCGACTTTGTTCATTTTTGGACGGTTTTTGAATGGTTTTAGTAATGTACTTAGGGTTAATTATGTCTTTTCCATCTTAGTAAACCTTAATCCTATTTAAGTCATGATAAGTCATTTAGCTAGGTACAACTAATCAAGAAAAAGAGAAGAGATGTAGTTGGAGAAAAACCCAACCACCATGTTGGTGGTTTGAGAGCTTTTGTCAACTTTGTGTGATTCTCACCTTGGTTCTCATTCCATTGCTTATTCATGCACTAGATTTGCATCGATCATCATGTCTTGAATCATATGCTCATGCATCTAGTATTCTACTCTTTATACATCAGTATCCATTCGCGTTGGAATTGAAGAGTGGTCTGTCTACCAAGGCCGGAGAAGATCCGGAACTGTTTTGATACGGAGATCAGTGCGAGTGTTGTGGTTGCTGTTAGATCGCGGAATAGGCTCGGAGAGTCGAGGATCGCGGAGTTAGGGCTTCGAGTAAAAGTTTGGATCTCCTATATCTTGTACATCTGTGATTAATAATGCATTTCGGTAGTCTATCCGTGGTTTTTCGCTTAGGGATTGATTGATCCCAAAGTGTTTTCCACGTATATCTGGTATTTCTGTTTATTGCTTTCTGTTTTATTTTTATTATTCATCATCAAAGCAAATAATCGGCTAATAATCTGAAAAGGTTTTTTAAAAAGGGCTCAAGTAAATTTTTAATTGTTAATTCACCCCCCTCTAGGATAGGCTTACTCATATTTTCACATATTAAAGTCGATTGTCATCTAGTACGTGAGAAGTTGACTGGTGGTGTAATAGCTACTCTGTATGTGTTAACAGGTGCTCAGTTGGATGATATGTTTACTAAATCATTGTTCAAACCACGGTTAGAGTTGCTATGTAATAAATTGAGACTTTGTGATATTTATTCTCCCGTTTGAGGAGTGTTAGAATAATTAATTTTATGTTAGTGGGTATTATTTCACATCGCTTGTCTTAGTCATGTACTCATTCTCTTAGTAATATAAATTAATATGCGTGTGTTAGGGTTAATTAACACCCTATACACTTTTCTATCTCTCTCAAACAACAAAACAAAAGTAAAAAGTTTAATCCTCTTCAACAGAAAATCATACCTGAAATCTTTATCATAAAAACATCTCAATATCTTTCCAGGAATCCAATCAAAATCATCAGTTCTAGTTGAGCTGACGGAGTGACTCGAGCAAAAATTCCGGTATATCTCAGCCAGCCTCTCCATGGTATATTTTTTAACAAGTAGCTGGACATGTCAAGATCACATATACAATATAAGTAAACCATCAATTGGTAGCCTAAAATATGCACACATACACACACAAAGAGAAAGGAGGGAAGGTTTGAATGTACAGATTTATCTCGGAGGCGCTCTGCAACAAGCTTTACAGTTTCAAATGGAATGGAAGTTAGGGCATGACATGCCACATCACAAACTACAGCAACCACTTGTTTACGAACATTTTCATCGTAGTCCAACAGTCGGTCAGAGAGGGCAGCTAAAAATGATCATTTAGGTCAAAACCAAAAGATTTATCATACATATAACTGACTTGACAAAAGACCAAATACCCTTACAGATGATCTGAGGAGCTTCAGTACGGTAAGGATTTGATAGAAGACAAATCTTGGCACGTTCAAGGACATACATTCGAACCTCAACTACTCTATCAGTTGACCTCTTCAAAAATTCCCAAAAGATAGGTTGAAATGTTTCAGAGACAGCAGATCCTGGCAGAGCAAAAAGGTCCCCAACCAACTTCAAAGCTTTTAAACGGATGTCTAATTGATCTGTCTGTAAACAATGAAAGGCAAAAATTAAGAACCTATTTTCCAAAATTCAACAAGTTCAAAACTTATGGTTTTCACAAACACTGACTGGAACATGAAGAATACTTGAGTAAACTTCGTGACTGATGTAAGGATACAAGTGTTCACAAATTTTCTATTATCTTCAAGGCAGAAAAGATTTATCCTGCCTGAAAGTAAAAATACTACTAGTATTTGAAAAGCATGTTGAGCTTTTCTAAGTACTTTGGACCTGAATTTTTAAGCACATGTTGGATGAGAGAGAATCAGGTCGCAACCTCATAAATAGATATTCTACAATGTATTCTCGAACGTTCTTAAATTATAATAAGACCATTCATGATATAATTCACATCCTATCAGAATGTAGAACTCCATGTTAAATACTCAATTTCAGAGGACACGACAATAGAAAGCAAGGAATTAATTGTAATTACCAGTAGCTCTCCTGTTAGGTATGGGACGACTCCTGATAATATCTGAGGGGCACAACGGTAGATGTCATAGATTATTTCATGGCAATCCATTTGAGAATCCAAAGACCTACTATCCCCCGACAATAACGATATAAGAAATTGCTTTATGCCAGGTTCAAGTTTTCCAGCACACTGCTTTACAACATTCATAGCAAGCCTCCGTGCAGCCAATGTAATCTCCTAGGATGAGAAATTCCAGAAACCAAATTCCCTAAGTTGTGTTAAATAACTGGACATTACTGTCATGACAGAACAACAAACAACAGGCAAATAAATATGCAGAAGTAAAGCTTACAGTTTTATTCCGGCCTAAAACAGACAATAAAACAAGTAAAAGATCCTCCCGGACATCCTCACTCTCTTCTAAGAGGACGACCATGATTTTTTGCATTGATGTTAGAACAGTTTCCGGATGATGATCACTGCATTGTGGAAGTTACAAAACACAAGTTACTAAATTGGCAGAAGAAACCGGTAGCAAACATCACATTCGCCCACAAAATCTTGATGCAAAACACCCTACCCAGCCTTGATCGTTCAAGCAAACATCAGTGTTCTAAAAGTAGGCATTAATCATCGATTAATCGGTAGAACCTCCCTCCGATGAGATTAATAGTTAATCTGCTAATTAATCGGTGGGAAAATTAATCAAAATTAATTGGCGATCGTGTAGGAAATTCTCGACGATTAATCATATAATTGGCGATTAATCGTTAGTCAAAGAATTTAATTGAGGTAAAATCTGTAATTCTAAAACTTAAATGGTTTTTTCTAATTTCAGAATGCAACTCCTAAAAGCGTGAAATTTAGACCCCAGACGGTCTATTTTCTCTCTCGTATAGTTATTTGGGGTGTGAGGCGCACCAAGGCGCAAATGGTCTATTGGGGTCTAGGCGCGAGGTGCGAGGCACGGTGCGCGTCTTATCGAAGCGAGGCACAATAAGGCGAAAAAAAAATAATACAAAATAGCATCCACCAATATTTCAAATTATAAGCACCAAGACAATAAATAAAATGTCAAATTCAATAAAAGCACAAACAATCAGTGTTTAAAATAGAAATAAAACAATAAATTCCTACTTGCACTTTCGACTATCATAAACTAATCATCATCAAATTCAATAGTAACTAAATCCACATCTTCTTCCTCCTCTTCACCAACAGATTTATATCCCTCGACATCCTCTTCTTCTTCCGTCTCCTCAGAATTCACATCTTCTTCGTCATCCAATTGAACTACTTTTGATGTCGAACCTTTTGATCGTGCTATTCATGTCGTTGCTCTAGCAACTTTATTACTTTCTCTTGCTCCTGAAGCTCTACCAACATCACCTCATGTTAACGTATCATCCTCGAACACCGGTTCATTATCTTCATCGGATTCCTCATCCATCCTCCCACGCAACCACTCATTGCTCTCCAAGTGGGATCCGTCCTATTACCGTGGCTTGTCATTTAAATCACCTATTCAAAAGTAGATGTAATATATTACCTCAAGGGATGTTTGATGGAGAGAGAGACAGAGCATGAGGGCGAGAGAGACAAAGATGGACAGCGAGAGAGACAAAGCGAGTGAGAAAGAAAGAGAGAGAGAGAGAGAGAGAGAGAGAGAGAGAGAGAGCAATCGAGAGAGAGAGAGAGAGAGAACATTAGAGTGAGAGGGAGAAGAGCGTTGGAGTGTTACAGGAATCGACACAAGAATCGCCTATGTTACAAAAAAAATAAGGGTTTCTTAAAAACGAAAGAGGTGCGTGCCTCGCGCCTCGGTCGAGCCCCAACACCACGGTCGTGCCTCTTGTAGGTGGTGGCGCCTCGCACCCCACGAGACCCGATACATGTGCCTCGTGCCTAGGCACGCCGAGGCGTGCCCCTTTCACAACTATGTCTCGTACGCAGTCATCTCACTCTCCACCAGTCCTCCTTCAAGACCCAACTAATCTTTCCCTCGTCGGCCACTAGCGACCACCGACGACCACCAACAACCATCATTGGACCTCTGGCGACCTCTCTCTCAATCTGGGTTCACGTATTTGAGGTATTTCGGTGCTCAATCTTGGATAATCTGTACGGTTTGCTATCTCTGGGTTCTCTTTTTCTGCCTCTCGAAAATTGAAACTAAGTATGGGTTCTCTCTTTCTCTCTCTGTTATGAGTCTTTGATACTGTTAACTTCTCTTTTTGCACGTGTTATTGTGTAGGGCTAGTAAGTAGTGTACAACTATACAAGTATCAAATGTCAACAGATCAAAATCAAAATGCATCTTCGGCAGTCTCTATTAACACTTCTGCGTCAGGATTGAGAAAGAATTCGAGTGATGTTGGATGGGATTATGGAGTTATTGTGGATCCTAGCAATAAGGACAAACTGAGATGTCTATTGTGTGGGAATGAATATACTGGAAGGGTTAGTAAGATGAAAAAACACAGTTTGGGTTAAGGGAGAGGTTGGCCAATGTATGAAGGCAACCAAGGAAGATCAATTAAAGTGTAAGAAGGCAGCGGCGGCAGCAAAGAAGGCTGACGGAGGGGCTGCGCAAGCAGCGGTGGCGGCACAGAGGGCTGGCGGAGGGGGCTGCGAAAGCAGCGGTGGCAGCAACAGCTACGTTGTGGCTCAGGTGAGAGCCAGCCGGCAAACGCAAGCTGCTGGTGTTTGGAGCATCGTTGTAAAAGGTGCGCCTACGTGTGCGCCTAGGCACGAGGCGCGGCGGGGCGTAGTTGTGGCGCCTCAGGTGGTCCGAGGCGAGGCGATGTAATAAGGCGCACGTGAGGCGCAAGGCGCAAGGAACAGGATAATGCATGCCTTATCCACACACACCACGACTTTCATGTGTTCTCTGTTGCATTTGGGCTATTGTGGTATACTGAAATATGGGAATCATTGAAGAAACTTACCTGCTTTTGGATATCTATCAGGATGGAGAAAAATAGACACTTGTGGTTTTCATAATTAAGTGTTCTAGAATTCCTTAGTTCGATTTCGTGGATTGTGTCCTGTCTGCAGGTGACACTATTTAAGAAAGCTATTGACAATATGGCTGCTAGAAGTTTGTGATGTGTTGCAATTGCTTACAGATCTAGTGGGAGGGGCGATGTTCCAACTATTGACAAGGAACTAGCTCATTTGTGAGAGGGGCGATGTTCCAACTATTGACGAGGAACTAGCTCATTGGGAAATACCTGACAATGAACTTGTATTGCTTGTTATTGTTGGTTTGAAGGTACAGTTATGTTGCCTATTAGTTAAAATGTCTTTGTACTTTGATGCATCTGTTTTATATCTATTATGCTTCAATCCTTTAATCCAATGAAAGTTTTTGATTTAATATGGAAGTTTTACAAACTTTTTTGATTGTCCTAACTAATGCGTTATAGTATTTGAAGAGGTTTATAATTGAAGTTTGTCACTCTTTATTGGGGTATGCTATTTTTAATTAGAAATATTGGGGTATGCTATTTTTTATGTTTTTTCTTCTTGTTGTGCCTCACTTCGATAAGGCGCGTGCCTTGCCTCGCGCCTAGACCACAGCAGGCTATTTGCGCCTCGTTGCGCCTCATGTCCCAAATAACTATGGTTTGGAGGCTGGCACATGCGGTGGAGTGGCTGGCGGTGGTGGAGGCAACAGCGGTGTGGATGGCGGTGGTGGGTATTGCTTGCGACTGGCTCTGATACCAAGAAGGAATACAAGATTAGGGTTGTATTATTGTATATTCCAAAGGGTACAATCAACGCAAATAAATACAAGGAGAGAAAAAACAAAAAATGGAAAGTCAAATCAATCATCCTATAATTAAGGCCTTAAATTAAGGCTTTGACTAATCAATCAATCACCCTTAAATCATGGGCCTAATTTATCTCAATCATAATAATAATCTCCAACAGGATAGTATGAGTTGGTTTCTCAAATTTTGGCAACGTGTCAATCATTTTATGCAAATATACATGTGAAGTCTCCTAATCAGGCTCCCTTGGGGAAATGGTTGAGAAGAGAGGTGGTGGAAGAGGGTGGTAGGCGCTAAATATGGGATCACTTGGGGAGATTGGACATTACAAGAGGTTTATGTCACATAGGGTGGGTTTATGGAAAGGAACTCCGAGGGGGTGGGGGATTTTTCCAGGTTCTTCGAGCTTTGAGGTCAGGGATGGTTGGAGAATTAGGTATGCTGTGGAGGGAAAAGTTGAGGGAGAGCTTCCCAGCTATTTACAAAATTGTCAGGGAATCGACGGTGGAGCATTATATTCATAGAGACCAAGGTGCAATGGTGTGCAATATTCATCTTCAAACGGAGGTCAAATACTGAGAAATGGGGGAGATTTTTGATCTTTTAGAGATTCTACATAGTTTGCCCTTTTTCCATCAAGGAGAGGATGCATTAAAACTACATTTAGAAGGTGCCATTATGTTTAGAGTGAAGTCTTTCTATTTAGCTTTCTTAGACATGGAAATTCGTTACTCACTTGGAAGGCTATTGAGGGTAGTCAAACCCCTCCAAAGGTTGCTCATTTTGTCTGGTGTGCAGAGACAAAACTATGCATAACATAATGAGTAAGAAAGTGCAATTTTTTTTACCAATCTGTGTCTTGTACTTTTTCGTTCCTCCTAGTTTTTTGGTCCCTATCTACCCCACACTGCAACTACTCCAGAAACCCATGTACGGGCGATGAGTATAATTCTACTGCTGAAATCTGGTTTCACGTGTGCTCAATAAAACAAGCCACTGCACTGAAGCAGACAATAATTTAAACTTGCTACCCATTGAAAACAATTTTCTCGCTCCATATTACAGGAACTGAAGAACACAGTGCAAGGTGATGTCCTGAATTATGTTCAAAACACTGAGAATAGAAGGTTTATCCCATTGACACAAATACATCCTATACCTGGAACTCCTCTTTAACCAAATACTATGTCAATAACAATGTGTAAAACTAAGCCGAAAGAAAAGGGAAAATGGAAATTCACACGGTAATGTTCCTTACTTCAAAAGTGCTATACATAACAAACTCATGACACAAGTTATAACATGCCTACTTTCATACCATAGGCTTATACAACCAATGCAGCAAGGATAACACATCATTGTGGAAACAAATATCATAGAAACTTTAGGCGAGAGAAGCATTTTCCTTGCACGGCTACTTAACAAAAATTAGTGGACATAAACAAACCTGGCAACAGAAAGAAAAGTAGTGAACATTTGGTTGACGAGATCGTCACATTCGAGATCCAACATCACAACACACGACTTATATCTTGCAAGAATCTCCAATATGACTACTCTCCTTCCAAAAGATGGACCACTGGTATCACTTAACCCACTGAATGTGCTGACAATCAAATGAAAAATGTCCTGTAGATCATAAAGACATTACAGGGGTCAAGAAGCAAAAAACGTGACTTTGGCATATTAGGTGAAGGTACAGAAAGAGATTCCAACCCCCAGTAAACAAAAGCGTACATAGCAGCTCAAGTTGTCAGAAAGAAGGAAGCCAAAAATTTAAAGGATTCCATATGGACTGCATATACCAACTCATTTGCTATTTGATATAAGATCACTTCCAATATACCTTAAAGATATCATCGTTGTAAGGAGCTTCAGGTGCAGTAATCCTAGTAATCTCACAAACACAAGTAGCAACAAGAAGCTTAACTTCCCTATCATGATGCTTTAGCAGCCCTGGTTTGACAATTGCATCCAAAAATGGCTGCATAGACTCCAATACTGATTTTGTAGGTGATTGATCCAACTCAGAAAGGCATGTTGCAGCTTGCTGCATATCAATCAAAGGTGTTCAAAGATTATAATTTGCCGACTAGTCAAGAATTCATATAATTAACCTTACTCATAAAACCAAAGAAATGTCAAAAGTTTAGGCTTTGTTGGAAACTTTAAAGTTTTTAATTTTCACAAAACGGAGAAGTTATTTATGTGTTCTGTTGGTGAAAAGAGGAAAAAAAACATAATCAAATGGAAAAAAGAAGGGGATCCATTAGCTCGTTATCTAGTACAAATGAGTGAAATGACAGAATCTATAGAAATTATTCAACAGGCTGTTTGGTTCCAACATGTAACTTGTAAGGAACAAGAACGAGATAAAAACATGTTCGGTACTAAATGGATGTTCTTTCGTTAGTTTTTTTCTTTCTTTTAGAGACATTGGTTTTCAACCTACAAGCTTCCAAGTCAATGTGGCTAGAAAAAATAATGTTTATAGTTTATACATAGGCATTTAAGAACCAAATCTCAAACCAAATCAAACTGGGCCTTGAGTCCCAATCAATTGGGGTCGGCTCATAGTTATTTAAGACGCGAGGTGCACTAAGGCACAAAGGTCACGTGGTGTCTAAACGCGATGTGCACCTATATACTGTGCATATACAGTAATGAAAGTCCATAATCTGAAGCATAATTTGTGCATATATTACAACATAATATGTGAATATAATTTTTGTGCATACTATATGCATATATATAATATGCACGCACATGTACATAATAT
>NMUG010010385.1:0-10970 GCA_002855965.1 Monotropa hypopitys
ATATTTATTTTCCAAATAAACTATTTCTTCATACTAAGATTATATTAGCTTGTGTCAAAAGAGATAATTTCTATATTATAAAAAATGTACTTTCCTAATAACTTAGTTTCTTAAACTAAATATTATGTGAGCCTATAAAAAGAACTATTTGCATGAGTTTTAAGAGACATATTTTTGAAAGAATGTTTTAAGTGAAATATAGTGAGGTTTATTTTATTATGTGCTTTGAAGTTCTTTCATAAGTTTTTGACGAGCGTTCACCGATAATTTCAAAGGGGATTCTTTGGTTCAAGAACATTCATTCAGTGAGTACAATCACTTGGTTCGACGGGAGGATGCGAGGAATCGCAGTAGAGTCGATCAAGTACAAGCGCGGTGCACGTGGATTCGGCAGGATTGACTTAGAGGCATCTAGGTGGAGTCCTTGTGTCATGGGTAACTTTGTAACCGCGGTCTATGTAAGTCATATATTATAGTGCTTGATTCCTTCCCGTAGTTTTTACCCATTCAGGGGTTTTTCACGTATATCCTGTGTTGTACTACTTTTAATTCTTGCTTCTGTTATTGCTCATATATACATGTGTAATTAATTAATTAATTAATTAAAAGAATCAAAGTTAGGATTTTTAAATAAGTAAAAATTAATATCTTCCCTGTAAATTTTTAATAGGTCGATTCATAATCCTACCTCATACTCGGTAGGCGCGTAGGTAGACTTTCAGCTTTCTATATTCAAAACTCACCAAATCGGTTGCAAAACGAGACAGCGCTTGAAATTTGATGGCATACTGGGACACTGACAGGTCACCTTGCTCTAACTTCTCAAACTTCTCTTATAGCTGATCGCGATAAGGCTCGGGAAAATACTGACTCTTGAAGATGGGTTCAAACTACACCCAAGTCATGCCCTCCAAAGGGTTGACATTCGCTGGACGATCACCTAATACTGCCATTCTCATGGCATCTCTCCTGGCCTCACGAACATAATTCCACCACTCATTAGCTTCTCCAATGAGTTGGCAAGTGGCAAAAGAGATCCTCGTGCCATCCTCAAGGATTTCCAAGGAGTCAAGGATGTTGCGAACTCCCGAAAGCCAATGATTTTCTTCAAGAGGATCGCCATCTCCATTAAACTGAGGAGGATCCATGCTATGAAACTGCTTCATTGCCTTAATGGTTCCACTTCTTCTATCATCCATAGGAACACTCGCAACCCTACTAACTTCAACAAAAGTGACTGCCAATTCCCGAACTAACTGACCTGGAACTATTGGCACTTCTCCTCTAAAAATAGGATCCTCTACAGGATCAACGCGATGACCCCTACTACGATTGGATCGATCAAGACCAATAACTTGCCTAGCAAAAGGAAAGGAATGCAATCAATACCAAGGCTTAAGTAATATATATGATAGAAGAACAATTGCGAGAAGGAATTGGGGTCTAAACCACCAACAATATAAGATACTTGACTCTGACGGACTGGAGAAACTCAACATCCGTGGAGGGGAAAAACAAACACACCAAGAGATGCACGACATGCACAAATGACAGATGGTTCATGGAATACGCAAGAAGAACCCAACGAGACTAAGTGTCTCTCCACGGTTCCGAGGTATTCGAATCGGAAGCTCCGATACCAATTGTAACAACCCCAAATTTTGAAACAATTTTTTTTGAAAACCAATAATAAAGATAAGAGATGCTCATTATCAATATTATTACAACTATGGACCTTCCAACAAGTGAAATGAGGTTCACTATTATTGTACAATGATATAGAGAGAATACAAGTGCAGAAGAATATAAAATACAATGATGGATTGCTACTTCTACAAGAATAAATAGAATTAAAAGAACAAAAGAAACTAAAGGTACAATGGGAGGAGGAACCTCCAAGGAAACCAACAGCAACTCTAAACTCCAAGCCAAGCTCTCCAAACCTGCAACACAACTGGGAAGGGGGAAAGGGAGGAGGGTCTGAGCAAATCACAACTCAGTGAGAAAAACTAACTACTACCAAGCATGCATACGGTGGGTGATAACCCACAAGTCCACATGCAAAGAGAGGGAGAGAAAGGATAGAAATAGAAATAAAGAGCAGACCTGACGCTACACCTCAAGATACCTCAAACAAGGATCAACCTCAATTCAATATAACTCTAACCCAAAGATAGAACTCCAAACCTCAAGCACTGGGATAACTCAAAGGTAAAACCCTATGCTAAACCCCAAACCAACCAAGATGAGTAGGAAACTCATACCCAAGTAAGCGAAGACTTCCTAGGATAAGGTACCACACAAAACATCCCTAAGACTAAAGGGATCCTATCCAATACCAATACTAGCCAAGACTACCCACAGTATTTTGTTCATAGTTGTTTGAGATTCAATGCTGTCATTGATTCATATTAGTTTATCTTTCTTTATACAATAATACACATAGGCTCCCTAATGGTAGGAGGTATCACATGTGACCTCAGATGAATACAATAATCAGTACCATATTAAAAATCAAGATTCCAAGTAGGGTGCACATATTGCCGGAACGTCCTACTATAGAAGAATATAAGGCATATGGGGAATACATAGAATCCATATGATTGAATACAATCAAGGATGGGGGAATACATGAGATCCCATCAATGAATACACGTGTGTCTTGGGGAAGCCAATGAAATCCCAAGGTCATGTTAGGCTGAATACATGGAATACCTAACATGAAGCACACCTTAACGGAACTGAATACATGGAATGTCCGAGGAAGAATACATACTATGGTCGGACTAAGAATACACGCCTGACACATAATACAAAATACACCCGTTTAGGAATACATAATAGGAATTTATATGATACAAAATACATGGAGTATATGACTTATGTGAGTGACCAAGGAGAGGCTCGTCAACCAACTCCCGATATGAATATAGTTTTCTCGCGATTTCCTAGAATACCGGGAGGGTCTAGTCAAACCCCCATTGTGCAATGTCTCTAGAATACACCTAAATACAATGCTCAAGTCCACATACTCGGCGAATACAAGGGTTTGGTGTAATATATGAGAAACCCGCCGCTTATACTACATCCAAGGATATATAATACATATTAATACATTCTTCTTTTATCTTAGAGTACATTTGAATATGTGTGAATTCAATTCTCTTAAGTGAATACAAGATTGTTCAACATTACTCTCTTGGAGTATGCTTCCATATTGGCATTCATTAGATTCATTAAGTCAATCTTTCAATCGTTGGGTTGTAATATTGGATGTTTGATTATTAATCCTCAAAGGAGGCATGATATGCCATAACCCAAGCAATTTACTACACCCAACGTTCACCCAAGTCAAATGCTCCAAGCCGACAATACAATACAATACCACGGGTTCCCTCAATTCAACCCAAACCAACAAGGGTGCTAAACCAAATTACATGAGACACAAAAGTGTCTAGGGTCAAACCCTACCTCAATGATCCCAACAAAGTGTGATGGTTCTGCAAAACTTCCAAATTAACACTATAAACATTTTGTTGAACAGGTGGTGGCCATTGGGCTTCCAAGGCCACCCAATGCCACCACAAGGTAACCAACTCACCTACGGTCTCAAGTATACATTAAATTTCTCATTCAAACCATTTAACAAACACTTGGACTTCATGATAGTGAAGGCCAAGAACAAGACCATAAGGGTCCCTCGCAAACACTACACCACCCCTAACTATTCCCAAATCAACCGACATAAATCCCAGGTCAATACAACCTTAGCATAACCTAGAGGGATAAGAAACAAGGGGGAATAACACCACACTCACACACATACAATGAGATAGATAAAGTTACCCACGTTTTGCCAAGTTACCCACGTTTTGCCAAAAACTCGAAATCTCTAGAAGAGAGATTCTTTGTGGATGGATGATCCAAGCACACCACCACGGAGCTATTACGATGCTCTTTGACGTTTGTGAAAGGCAAACCTTCAAATACCCACCGGAGAGGGGTCAAACAAAGGGAGAAAGAGTGAGAGAAAGAAAGAGTTCGAGAGAGAGAAGAGGGAGAGGAGAGACTTATGGGCTGAGGGAGAGGGGAGGCCGGAATTAATGAGAGTAGGGCTTCCTCTCTCAGTTAAACATACATATATACTCGGGCCAATTTGACAAAAATACCCCTAACATATAACCCCAAATACTCTGTCGAACTATGTATTTTGATATACGCCCAAGGCATATATCGAAATACACTCCTCTCTGCCTAACCCCAAACATGTTGTATATCAATATGCACTAACCTTACATATCGATATACAACTCTCACTGGATGAAATTACAAAGGGTGCATATCGATATGTCGTGGTGCATATCAAAATGCACATATCGAAATATAACATGCATATCAAAATATGCATGAAGGAAAATTGGACAGAGAGCATGCTATATCAAAATACTAGCTGAAGAGGGGGCCATATCAAAATAGCCCATATTGAAATACAACCAGGTGCATATTGAAAATTGCACCTCACTAGGATGCTCCCTTAAGGAAGCATATCGAAATATGGTCTAAAGGATAAGGGCCCTATATCGAAATACAAATTGGGGAAATGAGCATACAGCTCATTTCGATGTAACAAAGGGGAAGGAGATGGGTTGATGTCTATTTCAACATAAGAGAGGGGAATACAATTTTTAATAAAATTTATAAAATTCGTAAATTTAGGAATAATACCCAATTAAATCCCCCCAAAACTCATAAAATTATAAAATAAATTATATAATTCTCCAAAAACAAATTTAAATTTTTTAGGGTGTGACATAACATATTGGTTTTGCCAATTTCTATCCAATAGATTGTAGATCTACGTGGTCTTCCATACAAAGCTTCATACTGAGCCATTTTGATACTTGCCTGATAACTTTTATTTTAGGAAAATTCTATCAAAGGCAAATATCTTACCTAGCTCCTATGGAAATCTATCCTACAAGTCCTAAACATGTCTTCTAATGTTTGAATAGTCCTCTCAAACTATCCATCGGTTTGCGGATGATAAACAGTACTTAAATATATGTTAGTGCCTAAGGCCTTCTGCAAAGTTTGTCAAAATGTCGATGTGAATTGGGGATTATGATCTAAAACAACTGATACTAGTATCTCATATAATAGTATAATCTCTTTGATGTATAATCTTCTATAGGATTGCATTGTAGTCGTCATCTTGATTGGTGGAAAATGTCGTGAATTGGTTAATCTATCCACAATGACTCATATGGTAGTGCGCGATTGTGGTAACTTCACAAACCAAACACAAATCCATCATGATATGCTCTCACTTCCATCTTGGAATTGGTAATGGTTTAAGCATTCCTCCTAGTTTATGATCTTCAACTTTAACTTGTTGACATGTGAGATAGCTAGATACAAATCTTGAAACTTTTTTCTTCATTCCATTCCACCAATATTGTCTACGAAGTCCTCGGCACATCTTGTTGCCTCTAGGGTGAACGACAAAGCTTGATTGGTGAAAATTTTGGAGTATAGATTCCAAATTTTGACACAAATACTCGCACTTGATATCTCAAACTCCCATCAACATAAATGGTCCTTCAAGGCAAAACTTCTCCCATTTTAAGTCGATGCCTTATAAATTCCAATTCTTGATCAATCTTCTGCACCTTAAAAGTTTCCTCATAAAGTTTCGAGGTTTTGCTAAAAGATTCAACCAAAAGGATTAGAAGCACAATCAATCGGGTAAGATGTCTCGAAAACCCATAATCAATGGTTTAATTTTAGAAATTGTATGAGTTTTGAAAGATAGTCGAGGAATTTATTTCAAAACATTAGAAATGGGTTTGGGTATGCATTTGAATGAAATTGATGAATTTAGTTGGAATAGAAAGGGTGTAAACATTTGTTCCTATATGCAGCTATTTTAGACTCATGTATTGAGTTAGATTTCAGAGTTTTGGTGGTTGTTGGGTTGAGAAGACAAGTGTAGAAAGATGATGAACAGTGTTTCCATGTGTTCTGGATTTTTAAATTAGGTTGACACATTTCGATATGTGGATGAGCCACATACCGAAATGTGATGTCGGTAGGGGTCAATCGATATGTGGGTTTGGTCAATCGAAATGTGTCTTAGAGTATGAGACTAGTGTGATCATATTTTAATGTGTGATAGGGTCACATATCGAAATGTGTTCAATAAAGGGTATATCAAATGCAATATGGTGATAGACACACAATATTGTAGTTTTGGTTATTTTTTTCCTCTTTTGTTTTTAGTTATTTGTTTATTTATTTACATTTAGTTCATATTTATGTTTTCCTTGTTTTCTAATCTTTTCTTGTTTTTCAAGTTATTTAGTGATCCACAAACGAGTTCGGAAGCCCCCGATACCATCTCGGGCCATCAAAGTCAAGCCTGGGCAAGATCAAGCCAAGGAAGCATCAAAGGAAGAGAGTCAATTCAGAAGCCATCTGTACAGGTATGCAGTGGGTTACAGGTTAAACCCTATACTGGTACACCCCTAATCCTCTTTTGGAGATGCAAAGCCAAATTCTAGAAATTGAAGACCCAAGCCAAGCCCCAACTTCTTGAAGTTCACAGAAGAAGACATCATAAGGTTCCCGTACCGGTACGCAGAAACCTTGTACCGGTATGCCCCAAGTTCTCTTCCAGAAATGTAGGCTACTCTACCAAAAATCCAAGGGCAAAAGAGCAAAGGCTGAACATAAGCTCCCCGTACTGGTACACCATCACCCCATACCGGTACAGTTTGGTTTTGACTAGTTTTATTCAACCCATTTAAGGGTCTTTTAGTCATTTAGGCTAGGGGAGCATATATACTCATTATATATACAATTTATACAGTTTTTTATGTTTTGTAGTTTGTATTAGGGTTAGGGGGAGGAGAGTTTCTCTCTCTACCTCCATGTTGTTTCCTTCTTCTTCATTTTCAAGGTGCATACACGGAGCTTTGGGAGTTTTGCCCTTCAATAATGTTGTAAGGCTCTCCTTCCTGTCTCTATCTATGTACTTTATTTTGTGTTGTGTTTAATAAATTTCATGCTTCCGTTTTAATATTGTGTTGGGGTTATGTTCTTGGCATAGTTATTGTTGTGGTAGTTGGAATGGAGGGCTAGCCTCCTTGGCTTAGCCATGGGGTGACTAGCACCCCAAGCCTTGTGTTGTGTTGGATTCCTCCATGTGTGTGCTTAAATTAGTGTGGTTGTGAGTGTATGGAGTTCATATCTAGGGTCAAAGTCTAAAGGTATTAATCACCTTAATGGGTTGTAGACAATAACATTGGTATAACCCATACTTGGTGTGATGTCCCGCTAGGTGTTCGGCAAAATGTCTAAGTGGACTAATTCCCCCTAGAGTGGATTGAATTCATATATTAGGGTCTTAGCTTAGTGGTGTTAATCTATTTGATGGGTCATTGACATGAATAATGACACGGCCCATGCTTATAGCAATGTACCGCTAGGTATTTGACAAAATGATCCATTGGTCCAATCTCTCTAGAAAACTACTATCTTTAGATGAATTGTAGTCGTGAGGTATCATATGGGTTAGGAGCATATGGATCTCACCTCAGTTCCAACCAAGGGTCGTTAACCTATTTGACAGGCCATAGACAATGGACCTTGGCACGACTCATGCTTATAGCTATGTCGTTTGAGGTGTAAGTTGGCCCACAGAACTGAATTCTATCCCCCATGCCATCTCTCGACCCGTGACATGTGCTTGATATCCAAACATTACATGGGAGGTCCTAGGTCGTGATCCCTCCTTCGCATTATCATTGGATATTGGATAAGTCTAGCATGATCTAAGTTAGGTGTTATAACCCCCGTAGCCATTCTGTTTAGTTAAGTTAATTTTCTTTTCCTTGTCTTATATTTTATTTTCTTAGTTTTAATCAAACAACATATCAAGGATAGTGTCCTTCTGCTTCTACTACAAACCTAAGCCTCTCTTCCACTTTACTAGTTAGAGTGTTTATTTTCGTATTTATAAATTATTAATGTCTAGCCAGTGGTTTCCGTTTAAGTAGTTTATGACGACATGGGAATCCTTACTAGAATTTTGCCGTCGTTGCTAAGGAGTTATAGTTTGAGTTGAGTTTTTCTAGTTTAGAGGTTTTCTTTTGCTCTGTCGTATATATTCCCTTTATTTTCTTTCCATTTTTTGATTTTCTAAATCAAAAAACCAAAACAATATTCAACAGCTATGGCTTCCGAAAATTATCCCATGAACAATCATTCAAATCCTTGGGAATCCATAGCGCACCTTGTTCGGGAGGCCTCGAACCCTACATTCCCCGAACCTTTATATCAAGGATGGCATGACATTCAAATTCTTATTGGGAATGTGAGACCATTCAAGGACCTCTACCCCACACACACTATCAAGGTATGACTCCTGATGACCCTTCCATGTACCACTATCCAAATCAAGGGGGAGTTATGGATCAAACCCTATGGGGGGAGTCATATCCTCCATTCTCGGGGCCTTTTTGCCAAGAGTGGCACAACCACTCTAATTTTTATCAGGAATGTGAGATTCCACAAGAACAACCACTCCCTTCTTACCACGATGTAATGGCTCCACAACAACTCTACCATTTGGAGCCTACCAACCAATACCAGAACAATGGTCCCAAGTGGATCAAAATTCATGCGAACCACCGATCACGGATACCTTGGAGGATACCTTGCAAGTATTTCTCCAAGGTGCCCATGCAATTACCTTGGATAATACCTTGCAAACATTTCTCCAAGGCTGCAATACAAATAATGCTCCCTACAATGTTGAGGTGGCTCCTCCCGACACTTATTATTCGGAACCACCCTTGGAATTTCATGACCATTGTCCTCTAGAATAAATTTTTGAGACCCAACCACCGCACCCGGATCCTCTTGAGGACACTTTGCAACAATTTTGTCAAAGTTGCAACAAGATCATGGCCTTTAACGCTCCATGCCAAATGGACTTTGAAGTCCCATTTTTTGAGCCGGCCACTCCCACAGACCCCTTGCAGGAGGCATGCCTTACCTCCGAGGAGGTTGAATTTTTAGAAAACCCAGAAATGTAGATTGTCAATACCCTCTTCATGGTCCAACCTGCAATGGGGACACTCCCTATATCGTACACTCCTATCACTCCCGAAAGGCATACTTCGAGTTACTATTATGAGGTGAGTGATGAGGAGTTAGAGGCAAATTTAGGAATGGGATGAATGAGGTTGTTGTTTGCACTTTGTCCATCATTCCTTATATGCCTAGTATTTCCCAATAGACTTTTATGAGTGCACTTGATGCACCCATGTGCATTGATACTCTTGGGGAGTCCATTTTTAGGGATGAGCCTTCCTTGCCAGTTGTCAAAGTGTCCCCCACTTTTTGTGCACCTATACCACCACCACCTATGCTTTTGTTGAAGATGTTGATTTTCTTGGCATTGACTGACTCCTTGCGAGTCATTTTCCATGTTCTATGTCTTGTGTCAATGTCTTGAAGTCCAATGCCATCCATGGTAGTAGGTTGGTTGGTTGGTTGTTCTCGAAGCAACCCAAATCCCCCTTATACTCCAAGTATCTATTTATTTGTCTTGGGCGTCTTCAATACATTAGAAAAGGGGTAAAGTGGTTCATCACATGTTATGGTCCCCAATAGGGCCATCCTATCAATACGATCCTCCAATTTGGAGGGTCACTTTCTTGGTTGTTTCCACCTCTCTCTTGTATAGTTCCTTTTATTTTATTTCCCTTTCTTTTGTTTCTTGTATTTCATTTTTTTAGTTTAAACTTAAATATGAAAAAAATTCAATAACATCTAGGAGATAATAAATCCTTGGAGTTTGAGATAGATCTAGTGTTTGTCAGGCTCGAATGGCTATGGACGGTCCAGTATAGCTGCCCGTTATTCTACCCTTAGTAGTGTATTATCTAGGATTACTCCTGTAAAGTAAGGATGATTGTGAAATATGATTGGAGTGTTTCTCAAAAAATAAGGAACATGACCTATTGAGTATCGACCTATCCCCAAATACCGAGGGATTTCCTTCTCTACTACACTATTTAAGTGAGAATAGCGGGGAGAAAAGTACTACTCGTGAAGAGTTGCGTAAGAACTCGTACTATTTTTAAATAAAATTGGTGTTGCACACTTGGATTCTATTAGCAAGTAATTTTGGACTAATCGTTTATCTTGTAGTTGTAGTTGATATTTTAGTCTTTACGGAGTTTGTTCATTATGTCTTGAACCTTGGAAGCATTATCGACGATGACTCGAGATAATGATACTAAATTCTCTTTCTTGGCCGGGGTATAAGGTAGCTGACATTCCACCCCAGAGGTACATTACTCTCTTCCCTTTTATTTACTATCTTATGCACTGAGGACATTGCACAATTTTTTGGGAGAATTTTTTAAATATTAAATAACCAAAATTACAGATTTGCTTTGAAGTTTATATGGATTGTTAAGAACATTCGAGGAGCATTCTTCGTCAACTTCAAATAGGTTCAAAGAAGAAGTTTTCAATAGGATCAACCAGAAGGCGTGGTCGCAGCTGTGTCGATCAAGTATAAGAATAGTGCATATGGATTCGACAAGGTGAACTTAGAGGTGTTATGTGGAGTCTTAGTGTCGTGGGTTATCTTGTAACTGCTGGCTATGTAAGTCATAGTTTAGAGTTCTTAATTCCTTCCCATGGTTTTCACATATTTAGGGGTTTTCTACATATATCCTTGTGTTGTGCACTTTTATTCATATTAATTAGTCTAGATCTTATTTAATGATTGGAATGAGAAATTTCATTCATTAAATATATTCCACAAAGACTGTTATGCCAAAAAGACAAGACATCTGATGAAAAAACGACAAAGAATGAAGTTAATGAGGACAATAAAAATGCATTAAGCATATTGAATGCAATAAATTATTCAATCATAACGGCAAAAAGCA
>NMUG010010386.1:0-10967 GCA_002855965.1 Monotropa hypopitys
CTTCTACGTGGTATCTAGTACTCTCCTTGTTCATTGAGATGGTTATTTGGTTCCATTCGTTAAAGATTGTCGTCTCTCTTGTATCATAGAAATGACCGAACATCGTGCAGGAATTAGGGGTCGTGGATGCCGTGAAGTTGAAATTCCTGATGCGGTTAGTGAAGAAGTGAACGGGCAGCCGATGGAGTTCCCCGATGTGGCTCAGGCTGAAGGGGCTATTCCCGGAGGACTGGCCAACACTGGAAAGTTTATTCGTGAGATTGCTACGGTAGTGGTAGAGGCTAGTAGAGGTGTTGCAGCAGCTAGGGATCAACCTGGAAATCGTCTTTCTGATGCACTTCGTGAGTTTCGTCGCATGGACCCTCCAAAGTTCAATGGCGAAGTGGACCCTATCGAGGCGAATCATTGGCTAACGGAGGTGAAGAAGATTTTCGAGATGTTGGAGATTGGCGACCACAAGATCAAGATTTCTCTTGCTTCCTTTCAGCTCATTGGCGAGGCCAGTGAATGGTGGTCTACTTTGATGGATGGCAGACGTGATGCTTTACGAGTGCTTGGGGTCGCTAACCCTCAAGTCATGGTTGATCCTATTGTTGGTATGTCTTGGGCCGACTTCGAGTCATTTTTCGAGAGTCAGTATTTCCCGGAGTCCTTTCGGGATAAGTTGCGCGAACAGTTTGAGAAGCTAGAGCAGGGTTCAATGTCGGTGAATCAGTACGCAACCAAATTTCAGTCATTGGCGAGGTTTGCCCACGATTGGGTAAACACTGAGGAGAAGAAATGTAAGCGGTTTGAGAAAGGCCTACATCCAAACATTCAGCATCTTGTTGTGGGTCATCATATCCGGATTTATGCAGACTTGGTGGAGTGTGCCAGGTTAATTGAGTCAAAGATGGAGCCGGTCAAAGAAGTGAAAGTTTGGGAGCCTAGAAGTCAGTATTCAGGGTCGAGCAATTCCTCGGGCAGTTTTGGGAGGAAGAGGTCGCGTGAGCCTTCTCACTTTCAGTGGGGTCAGAGGTCGCAGTCACAGGGAAACCATCATGGTGTATCTTTCCGACCAGAGATAGTGTGTCACAAGTGCAACCAGCCAGGTCATGTTCGTGCCAATTGTCCTCTGTCAGTTTGTTATGATTGTGGCCAGCCTGATCACATTTCCAAGGAATGTCCTACGAAAGGGAATGAGCGCAGTGAGGCGAGCTCGGTTCAGCAGCCCTGCCAGACTCAGCACCAGCAGCCACAACAACAACAGTTCCAGCGAGTTCCTATACATTCCAGTCAGGGTTCCAGGTTTGTGAGGAGAGGTTCATCTAGGTCAGGGAAGTCTTCTGGTCAGCGCAGTGGAACAGGTCAGACACAGATGACATAGGGCAGAGTCTATGCAGTTCCGGTGGTAGAGCAGCCAGTTGCTACAGAGGTGCCAGAGACTTCGGTTGTGTGCGGTATGATTCTTATTTACCATTCTTGGGCATTTGTTCTTATTCATTCGGGCGCTTCGTATTCCTTTTTGGCTTCTCCTTTGCGTCAGCTTTGGGTTTAGAGTTGGAGGTGTTTGATCCTCCTCTTGTAGTTGAGTCACCGGTAGGAGGTCGTATTCCGTTGAGCTACATTTTCCGTCAGTGTGAGATGACTATTGCAGACCGACGATTCACATTCGACTTCATTGTTCTTGATATGGTGGGTTTCGATCTTATCTTGGGCATGGATTGGTTGTCTTCTCATCATGCCACTATCGATTGCTATCGTCGTCGAGTTCTTATTCGTGATGCCGACGGGGAATATTTCTACTTTACGGTAGATCTTCGAGAGTCTATTGCTTCATCCTTCCTTGATCCAAAGGAGTCTTCATCGATTCATTGTTTGCTTGCTAGCTTAGCACTAGATGATGATGTATCGGGCCGCGTTGAGTTGCCACTGGTGGTTAGTTACTTTCCGGATGTCTTTTCTGAAGAGTTATTGGGTTTACCTCCTGTTAGAGATGTCGAGTTCTCTATTGATCTTCATCTAGGATCCGCAACTATCTCCGTTCCTCTGTACAGATTTTCACCAACTGAGTTGAGGGAGTTGAAGTCCCATATAGAAGAGTTTTTTGAGTTAGGCTTTATTCGTCCGAGTTCTTCTCCTTGGAGAGTGCCTGCTTTGTTTGCGAAAAAGAAAGATGGAACTCTTCGTTTGTGTATCGATTATAGGAAGCTAAACTGAATCACTATTAAGAACCGTTATCCTATGCCGAAAATAGATGATCTCTTCGATCAGTTACAAGGGTCGACTTGTTTTTCCAAAATTGACTTAAGGTCGGGCTACCATCAGCGTCGCATTCGCAAAGAGGATATTCCTAAGACCACTTTTCGTACCCGCTATGGTCACTTCGAGTTCGTGGTTATGCCGTTTGGGCTAACGAATGCGCCGGCGACGTTCATGGATTTGATGAACAGCATCTTCCGTCCTTACTTAGATCAATTCGTTGTGGTATTTGTTGACGATATCTTGATTTATTCGGCTACTTCCGAGGAGCATGGCGAGCATCTTCGGGTTGTTCTTGGGATTTTGAGAGAGCACCAATTGTACACCAAGTTGAGTAAATGCGAATTTTGGTTGTCGGAAGTCAAATTTTTGGGTCATGTCGTGCCCCACGAGGGAGTTTCAGTGGATCCGGCGAAGATTGAGGCTATTGTTACTTGGCTAAGGCCGACGAATGTGTTCGAAGTTCGTAATTTCTTGGGTCTTGCCCGAATTCAAGAACTAACCTATACACATATGTGACCACAAATTGGTCCTATGATCACGAGTTGATCACCAAATCCTTTTGTGTTATTGTTTGTTGATTAATTAATATAAGTGAGTTAGGTAAGTTTTAAAGTTTGAGTCGATGGAGACGAGTTCTCCAACACGGGCAACGATTTTGCCACAAGGGACGAATTCCCAACTCTAGGTGACGAATTCATCTAAACCACAAGCAACGATTTTGCTAACAAGGGACGAGTTCCCAAACCAAGGATGACGAATTCACCCAATGAGACCATAACATGTATCCAAGGTCTAGGAACGAATTTCCTAACCTAAAGTGACGAATTCACCAATCTCCAAGTCCTTTACTTCTCATAGGCATTTTGTCGAACACCAAGGGTGCCCTTGGAACCAAGGCCATCTCAATGGCAAAAACCATATTAACCCTACCAACAAGCCATCCAATATCACAATTTGCTCACTAAGATCAACATAAGGTCATGGGAGTATTCAATCTCCCCAATTACCCTCAATACCACTCTCTAGCCAAACCTAGCCAAGTTTCACTAACGAACGACTAACCTCGCACTCACCCAATCATTATTTTCTAACATTCCCAAATCCACCGAGAACAACCTAACCACGTGAATGCGACCAATTTTTATCCAATTTCCAAAACTTAGACTTTTCCAAAAATTGGGCTTTTTAAGGAAATCGTTCAATTTATTGATTTCGAAATTATTAGTGAGCTACACACACAAATGCACGAAATAGTAACATGTTTACCTCAAGGCTCGCCGATGACCAAAATCCTAGCCGCGCCAAACTCCGGTGCTCGCGAACCTATGCACGTCAATGGATAGAGGACAACGTTAGGAACAACGTTTCTAAAGGCAAAAACCCAAGACAACCACTTTAGGAATTTGACTTACTCGAAATGTTTTGGAAAGCGGATACGATATGCACGTCACCGGATAGATCTCGCCGAGGCGATCAACGTTAAGCCTTGACAAAAGTCCGGGGGAGGCCCGGAAGGCCTTCAAATCCAAGCTTTTAGCTTGGGCTCCAATGGAGTTTTGGAGAGAGAAAAGAGGGAGAGAGAGCAAGGAGGTAGAGAGAGAGATAGAAATCAGTTATGGACTGATTTTTGGGGGGATACACACCTATAGGGTTGAGTAAAAAGGGTGGGAAATGACAAAAATTCCACCATTAACTTTTTCGAAAACTGCTCTGCGCGGGCCAGTTATCGATAACAGGAAGGGCCTGTTATCGATAACCACACGTGCGGAAAAATAATAAGGGTTTAATGAACAGCCGGTTATCGATAACCTAAAGAGCCTGTTATCGATAACCATACACATGGCAGCTGGTTATCGATAACACGGGGAGTCTATTATCGATAACTACATGCACGGGTATTTCTAAGGGGGTTCCATCAACAACCAGTTATCGATAACATAAAGGCTCCGTTATCGATAACCACACTCTCTGGTCCTTACCAAGGAACCAATAAAAAACTCGTTATCGATAACCAAAAACCCGTTATCGATAACCACACTCTCAGGACTTTCTATGGGGTTTGGAGAATCCCATTATCGATAACCACAATCCCGTTATCGATAACCAACCTTTCGGGATTTTCTAAGGACAAACGGAGAAAACTTAAAACACGCATAACTTTATCACCTGGACTCCGAATGACGCGATTCAAGATGCGTTGGATTCGTAATTGAATTCTCTACCATATACTAGGGTCAACCACCTTAAAATCTCACTAGGATTTTAAGATAAAATATATTAGATTTTTAAATCTAATTTAAAATACGAATCGATATTCTGGAAATTCCTTTTTGAAATATGGGTCACTACAGTAGTCATCAAGACTTATGCACTTATTTTGGTTTTGGAAATACCCCATTTTGAGGGTTGTACTAGACTCATGTTTTGTAATAACTTGAACATTGGCATCTTGATCTCTTCTACCCATTCTATGGTTTAGAACTCATGCTTTTAGTTATTTTTTTACTCTCGGATTTTTATGTATATTTGGAATGGAATGTTGTGGTATTTGGACTTACTCTAAATTATGATGATCCATGTTTGTTTCCCCATTTATTAAATGAATTCAAAAAAATGGTTTGAAAATTCGGGGTGTGACAACTTGGTATCAGAGCTTTCGATTGCGAAAACTTAGGCCTTTGGAGAGACTTTTAGTCTCTATGGGTTGCATTAAGTTTGAGTTTGCATCATCAAGCATGTGTGTGTGAACATTTGAGTATGCATTGACAATGATCCCTAGGTTGGTGTCGGTTAAAGGAGTAATACTTGCGCACTGTCCCATTCTTGAGGTGTAGCCTTGTTTATTGATTCTATTGGCTATGAGAATCCATTCTTGATATCGTCGAGCTTATTTCTTTTGATTGAGCTTTATATCACTGATTGAATTATCTATTCGAGCCTTGTTTTTCGCTCTATTCTTATCGTGTTCGTAATCCTTTCGTAGAAATGGCTCACCGTCGTGGTAGGAGAGTGGGTCGTGGTTGCCGAGGTGCGAACGCCCAAGACGCTCATAGCGAAGAGGTTAATGATATGATGAGTGGGTTGGAGGATGAGGCACGTCTTGTTATTCCAATTCCCGTTCCTGAGGGATTTGTGGCTCCTGGCCAATTTGCACGAGAGCTTGCGGCCGCTTTGGTCGAAGCCAATCGAGGGTTTGCATCACCCAGGGAGAATGCGGGAAACCGCACGATTAAATGATCTTCGAGAGTTCAGGAGGATGGATCCCCCAAGTTCAACGGGGAAGGTGACCCACTTGATGCCGATCCCTGGTTATTCGAGATTCGAAAGGTGTTGGACACCCTGGACATCACAGACGATAAGCTTCGTATTTCTTTTTCCACTTACTAGCTTACAGGGGAGGCCACCCAATGGTGGAGTTCTATCGTTGAGATGAGGCGTGCCGGCCTTCTTGCCAGTGGAGATGCTGATCCACATGTTATCTTGCATCCTATCCGCTCTATGACGTGGGTGGACTTTCAGATGGTTTTTGAGGGGCAATATTTTTCAGAGAGTTACAGAGAGCATCTCAGGGAGTAGTTCGAGCATCTGGAGCAGGGAATAATGACTATATCCTAGTATGCCATGCGGTTTCAGGCGTTGTCCAGATTTGCTACCGACTTGGTCAGTTCCGAGGAACGAAAATGCAAGAGGTTCGAGAAGGGTCTTCACCCTTCAGTTCAGCGATTGGTTATGAGCCAGAGGATTCAGGTGTTTGCCGATATGGTTGACTGTGCTAGGGCGATTGAGCCCAGGAGGGATCATCAGCAGAGAGATTCAGCTCAGAAAGTGAAGGCGTGGGAACCGCACAGGTAGGTTTCCAATCCTAGTTCATCGTCAGGCAACTTTGGGAAGAAACGGCAGTGGGACCAGTCTCTCTTTTCTCGAGGCCAGCGGTCACAGGCCAGTGCAGGTTCGGTTCAGAGTCCCATCATTTGCCATCGTTGTGTCAGCCAGGCCATATTCGGTAAGAGTGTAAAGTTGTGGTTTGTTTCGAGTGCGGCCAGGCGGGCCACATAGCTAGAGATTGTCAGAGAGGAGCAGGTGATCGTGGTAATGCGAGATCACAGCAGCAGTCACAGCAGCGGGGTGGACAGTATCGTCCACAGCAGTCAGGACCATCCGGTTCAGTTTAGGCTTCTCGCACTGGAGGAGTTCTGACTCCTTCCAGGCCTACATAGCAGTTCCAGCCGAGAGGAGGAGGTCAGCAGGGTCCGACGACCCAGGGCAGAGTCTTCGCCATTCCAGCGGCTTCTACTCCTTCTGTAGCTCACCAGCAGCCAGAGTTCTCAATTGTGCGGGGTATGTTTCTCATTTATAATTCTTGGGCCAGCGTATTGTTTGATTCTGGTGCATCGCATTCGTTCTTAGCTGTATCTTTCGCATGTGCTTTGGAGTTAGATTTGGATGTACTTGATCCACCATTTTTTGTTGACACCCCTATTGGAGGTCGTGTTCGTTTGGACCGAGTATGCAGAGATTGCGAGCTAACTCTTGAGGACCACAGATTTACCTTCGATTTTATTGTCTTGGGGATGTCTGGATTCGATCTGATTCTAGGGATGGATTGGTTGTCTACCTTCCACGCCTACATTGATTATCATCGGCGTCGAGTGTGATTATTCTCTTCCGCAAGAGATTACTTCTATGTCTATGGCGACCAAAAGGATCCCATCGATTCTTCCTTGTATGATCCGAGGGAGCGTGATTCAGTCAGTTGTATGTTGGCCAGTCTCAGTCTCGACGACGATTCTTCTCTACGTGGGGAGTTACCCCCAGTCGTTTGCGAGTTCCCAGATGTGTTTCCCGCAGAGTTGCCCGATTTGCCACCTAGGCGAGAGGTGGAGTTCTCCATCGATTTGTTGCCCGGTGCATCTCCTATTTCGGTACCACCTTACAGATTTGCACCAGTGGAGTTGCGGGAGCTGAAATCCTAGTTACAGGAACTATATGAGTTGGGCTTCATTCGGCCTAGTTCTTCACCTTGGGGTGCGCCGGCGTTATTTGCAAAAAAAGAAGGACGGTTCGTTGCGGTTGTGCATTGACTATCGGAAATTAAATCGCATGACGGTGAAGAATAAATATCCTATGCCTAGGATAGATGATATGTTTGATCAGCTGCGTGGTTCTACCTGCTTCTCCAAGATCGATCTGCGTTTTGGTTACCATCAGTTGTTGGTGCGGGTAGAGGATATTCCGAAGATGGCGTTTCGTACTCGCTATGGTCACTTCGAGTTCGTTGTCATGCCATTCAGCTTGACTAGTGCCCCAGCTACATTCATAGATCTCATAAACCGCATCTTTCGTATCCATCTTGACCGGTTTGTGGTGGTCTTCGTCGATGACCTTCTCATCTATTCTGCTTCCAAGGAAGAGCATCAGGTTCATCTCAGAGTTGTGTTGGAATTGTTGCGGGAACATCATCTTTATGCAAAACTCAGTAAGTGCAAATTTTGGCTTCCAGAAGTGAAGTTCCTTGGGCATGTTGTTTCGCAAGGCAGAGTTTCAGTGGACCCGAGCAAGATTGATGATGTTTCATTATGGCCACGTCCTCAGAGTGTGTTTGATGTCCATAGTTTTCTTGGTCTCGCGGGCTACTATCGGCGTTTCGTTTTGGACTTTTCTCGACTAGCAACACCTATGACCCGTCTAACCCGAAAGGGTGTTCCTTTCTATTGGGATGATGATTGTGAGATGGCATTTGAAGAGTTGAAACGGCACCTCACTTCGGCACCGATTCTTATTGTTCCTGAGCAGGGAGTGGGCTATTCGGTGTACTGTGATGCTTCGCATGAGGGTTTGGGTTGCATGTTGATACAGGGAGGAAA
This sequence comes from Monotropa hypopitys, assembly GCA_002855965.1. Lineage (NCBI taxonomy): Eukaryota > Viridiplantae > Streptophyta > Magnoliopsida > Ericales > Ericaceae > Monotropa > Monotropa hypopitys. Next base: position 8,109 of record NMUG010010386.1, read on the forward strand.
CGTTGTTGCCTATGGTTCGCGGCAGTTGAAGACCCATGAGCGGAATTACTTGACTCATGACTTGGAGTTGGCGGCGATTGTCTTTGCTTTGAAGATGTGGCGAAACTATTTATACGGTGAGCGGTTCGAGGTGTTTTCAGACCATAAGAGCTTGAAATATATGTTCACCCAAAAGGAGCTCAACTTGCGGCAGAGGCGATGGATGGAGCATCTAGAGGATTACGACTTCGAGTTGCATTATCATCCAGGCAAAGCAAACGTTGTTGCAGATGCGCTGAGTAGGAAGTCTTATCATTTGGCGAGTTTAGCAGTTTTTGATTGGAGGTCGATGGAGGATTTGGGACCTTATGTTCTACATGCAGAGGAGACTAGTGAGCAGGCGACGTTGTGCAATCTATCCATTCATTCAGAGCTTTCTAGGAGGGTGACAGAGGCACAAGCCGGCGATGTAGAGACTACACAGTTGCGCGCAAAGTTTCTTAGCGGTGATGCCAGGCAGGGTTGGATGATTCATGCAGATTCCAGTTTGCGATATCATGGTAGATTATTTGTCCCTGATTCTTGCTGAGGAGGTATTTTATACGAGTTCCACCATTCACCATTGGCGGTCCATCTAGGAGGTACCAAGATGTATCATGATCTTCGACGACAGTTTTGGTGGCCAGGGATGAAGAAAGATGTGGCAGTTTTTGTTTCCAAGTGCCTTACTTGCCAGCAAGTAAAGGTAGAGCATCAGCGACCAGCGGGTCTTCTTCAGCCTTTACCGATAACAGAATGGAAATGGGATCATGTGACGCTATATTTTGCTTCCGGATTTCCGAGATCTCCTAGTGGGCAGGATGCTATTCGGATCATTGTCGACCGATTGACGAAGACAACACATTTCTTACCGATCAGAGTAGCTCAGTCAGTGAATTCGTTGAGCCGGTTATACATCAGAGAGATCATCAGACTTCATGGAGTGCCATCTTCTATTGTGTCCGATCGGGATCCCAGGTTCACTTCCAGATTTTGGCGTAGTCTGCAGGCTTCATTGGGGTCAAAGCTCATGTTCAGCACGACATTTCACCCCCAAACAGATGGCCAGTCCGAGCATACTATCCAGATTCTAGAGGACATATTGCGTGCTTGCGTGTTGGATTTCCAGGGGAGTTGGGTTGATCACCTACCGTTGATAAAGTTCGCGTACAACAACAGCTTCCACTCGAGTATTGGGATGGCACCATTCGAGGCTTTGTACGGTAGGCCTTGTCGTTCTCCAGTTTGTTGGCTTGATGTGGGAGAGTCCACTATCATTGGTTCGGAGATGACGTAGCAGATCACGGAGCAAATCAAGACCATTCGACAAAGATTACTTACGGCCCAAAGTCGCTACAAAAGCTATGCGGATCGACGTCGTACTCCCTTATCATTCGAGGTTGGAGACCACATTTTCTTGAAAGTTTCCCCTCGTCGCGGCATTGCACGTTTTGGGAATAAAGGAAAATTAACTCTGCATTTCATTGGCCCGTTCGACATCATAGAAAAGATTGGAGAAGTTGCATATCGAATTTCTTTGCCATCAAACATTTCGAATGTCCACGACGTTTTCCATGTTTCAATGTTGCGAAAGTATGAGCCCGATCCTTCACACGTTATAGATTGGTCCAACGTTGAGCTCGAAGCCGATGTTTCCTATGAAGATAGACCCATTCGTGTCCTAGACTCGCGAGAGCAAGTGTTGCGAGGGAAGACATTCCACTCTTGAAGGTATTATAGAACAATCATGGAGTTGAAGAAGTGACTTGGGAAAGAGAGGATGAAGTTCGCGCAAAATTTTCGGAATTGTTTTAAATTGTTTGTAGTGATTGATGCTTGTTTCTACGTTTTGTACTCCCACCGTAGTAAAATTCGGGGACGAAATTCTTTTAAGGTGGTTGAGATATAACGACTCGAATTTCTATATTGTTTTCCGGATTTAAAATCGTGCCTTAGATTGGTTTTCATGTATTGAATTCCTTCTCGAACTTGTTTCCATCTTGAGAATATGGTCCCGGGATGCCTTTGTACCCTTATTCATCGTTCGACTTGAGTTTGGAATGTTTCGGGGTGGTTCGGGACCCTTGTTTCAGCCATTTTTCTGAGTTTGGTGCAGTTTCACCGGTGCAGTGTGGGTGCGCACCGGTGCATGAGGGTTGTTGGTGCTACTGTTCAAGTTCTGGAGCAGTTGCACTGGTGTAGCTGTTATGTGCACCGGTGCAGAGAGGTTCTGAAGCTACTGCTCAAAATGTGGGAACAGTTGCACTGGTGCAGCTTATATGTGCACCGGTGCAGGTTGTGTTGAGAGCACACTGCTCGATTACTTAAGCAGTTGCATCGGTGCAACCAAGGCTTGCACCGGTGCAGAGTGGGTTTTCATCGGTGCAGCATTGCTGTGCACCGGTGCAAAGTTTGTCTGGCAGACCTCATTAAGAGCAGTTTTGTCTTTTTGTCTTGGGGGCTATATTTATCATCTTAAGCCCGATTTTCTTCATTTCCACTCTTCTTCTACCTCTCTCTAACCCTATTCTCTCAACCTCTCTATACCTCCATTGTTGTCCAAGCTTAGAGCTTGAAAACCAAGACTCTAGGAAGCTCGAATCAAGAAATCCAAAGCACAAACGTTGTTCCTAGCGAGGAGATCTACGCGGGAAGCCACATAGTTTCGGCACACGTCAAATTTTCAAAGTCTTGGGTTTCTCAAGCTTCACTAAGGTAAGAGATTTCTATGGCTATACATGTTTTTAGTTGTGCTCTCTCTTCTCCTTGTTGAATTTTATGCATGTTGATATGGATTTTCGTGGGTATGCTATGTAATAATTTTTAACCTAGAGTTTGTGG
>NMUG010010387.1:0-10969 GCA_002855965.1 Monotropa hypopitys
AGAGCAAAAATGACATAGGAATCTTAAAAATCTTAAAACGTTAGTTGAATCTTTTCTTTCAAAAAATGACCAAAATCACATTCATCCAATTCACATCTTTTGTAATACATGTAAGGGTCTTCCCTATTGAACCACATGATCCTCAATTCATTACTTAAGACATGCTTCTTATTGATTTAGGTCTAAAATAGTTACTTTTATAATATTTCTTTTTCACTCAAGAATAAGTACAAGTTTTGACATATTCTATAAATCATGACTGAATCAGAGCGATTCATGATTTGATTTGATTCCCGATTCGGGAAAAGGCCTTTCCGATTCTCGATTGAATTCACGATTTGACAACTTTGTTGTCAAGTACAATAGAGCATTGATGTATCGATATGCAAAACTTGGCAAACTTGATCCAATTTCTTTGAAGAACATTGATGAGAGCAACGAATGGTTGGTTGGGAGATTGGAGGAGGAGATTGTATTTGAGGGTGAGGATTTGAATTGGGATGTTGTTGCGGTGGCTAGTGGAGTTAAAGAACCTAGCAAAATTACTAACTCAAAAAAAACAACACCTATTCCAACGATGACTACTCCAACGGCAACAAAAAAAGGCTCAACAACATCGACCTCGAAAGTATGAAGTCCCCTCTGAGATGATGATGATTGGGAACAAGAGTGGGAAGATGGAGATTCAGATGATGAAGAGGAGGAAGATGTGGATGGGTACAAGTCAGATGACGATGAAGAAGATTAAGCAATTGGTGATGAGTAATTAGGGTGATGTCCTCGAGATATGTGGATTGTTAACTTATGGTTTTATGTCACTTCCCCTAAGAACTTTAGTTTTTTATGTATGATTTATGGTTAGAGATTTGATTTTATGATTTTTACTAGTATTTGATATATTGGTTTATGGTTATTATGGAATGTGGTTCTTTTATTTCTACTTATGAGTAAATTTTGGTCATTTTATGGAGTATATCTTTTTTTGGTCGCCTCGTACGGGCCTTGTCGCTTTGCCCTCGCCTCACGCTTTTAAAACACTGGTTTCATTAATATTTTATGTCAAGAGAAATAAATTGTAATGAACCAAAAAATGGAGCAAAAGTGAGTGGATTTGTGAAAATGCTTCTAGAAATGCGTTTTACATCAATATTTAGAAAATTAAGACTACTCAGTGAATGTCTCTCTAAGATAAGTATATTCCTATATTCCTATAGAAGTGTACCGTACCGTGCCGCTATTTTGGGCATCTGTCACTAGGTTACATTTGTAAAAGAGGACTTAAAGATATGGAAAGAGTTGAGCTTGGGAACAGCTCAAGAGGATTTTTTTGGAAATAGAGGAGTTCTGAAGAGTCAATGAATTTCACGTACTGCTTCCCACATTTGCCACTAATTGTACACCGTCACCAGTCTTCCACATCAGAACCAGTAGTTCTGTCAACACACCTACAAAGTCTTCCACATCAGAACCAGTAGTTCTGTCAACACACCTACAAATACCACACCGTTGCCACTAAACTTTTACTTTTCTTGATTTATGGTCTTGAAGGCTTAGTTGATGGTCAATGGATGCCATGTGATTTGGATGTTGAACGAAGGAAGCATGATAATGTGCACAAAAAATGATTTGATTCTTTGGGTTTATCCTCTTTGATGCCTTTTGGCTTTGATTTGGAGGCATGATTTTGCAACAAAACATTCCTTTGGCTCATTGTTTTTTGATGGGGAAGGGGCCCCACTGTTTTAGTGGTTTTATGAGAGCAGTCACTTTGTTCATATTGCCAAAGGTTAGATCTGTCTTCACTCTTTCTTCCACCCATACACTCAATGATTAGGGACTACATGAGTTATGTTGTTGTCAGTGAATGCCATGTGTTGATTAAGAATTAAGATTGTGGTCATACACAAAAAAGTTGAGTTTGTGTGATTTTTCACACCACAAGAATGTTAAGAAATGGTTGGAAAATTTTTGAAAGAAACAAAAGAAGCAAAAAATACATAGAATGTTTAGAGCATAAACTATATTTAATCATAATGTAAAATGCCAAATGATTTCTATATTTCTGATTTTTGGGTTTCATTCATTGATTCTCATAATCACAAGTGTAAAATTAGAAAGCAAATGAAATGTTCCCTCTGGTTTCAATGAAAGCAAAAGTTATTGTTACTTGATTAAGGCATATACATGTGATTCTATATGTTTACTCATTGTATATGAACTAAAGACGTACTACCTCCATCCGATATTCTTCGTCTTTTCTAGAAACATAGCTCTTAAAGGAGATGCATGATAATTGCAGTCATATTTAATTGAAAGATACTCATTTTCCATATTGTCCTCTTATTCTCAATTTTGTTTGTATCATAGTCAGCAAGCAATAGTTTTGAAAGACTACATATTTTTACTTTTTAACTTTTGAAACATGGCTAGTAATTTGTAATCACATCTCAAAATGGAAAAAATACACCAGCACATTTGGGATGGATGGAGTATGTTATTTTCCTCTTGCTGATTTTGTAGGAGTTAAGTTCTTCTTAAGCATCAATATATTCATATTCAGTTTAGTCTCTTTGAATAAATGATTTTTTAGTTCTTCAAACGGATTCATTCCCAGTTGATAAGGGTACGTCTCTTACTTTAGTGAAGTGAAATTTGGAAATAATCCTAGTGCAGGCACTCCAACTACTTACCATAAATTGATGTTTCTATGTAGTAGGATGTTGCCACTCAAGGAATTTTACATGCTTTTGAGCACGAGGCACCTAAAGATCCTGCTGGTAAGTGAAAGAATGTTGCAGCTCAGTTTTTCCCTCTTCCCTCTTGCGCTGATGTCTACACCTGATTTCTCACGCCTTGTGATTCTCTGAATGTTTATGTTCCTGTTTCCATTCCATGCATATGGTTAACCTTTCATTCTTGCCGACACTGCAGCCTGTAACATTTTGGAGTACTTAGATCCGGAATAAAAGTTTTTGCTAATCATACAGCAGCTTATTCTATTGATATTTAGTAACTCGTGATTGCCACTGTGCTTAAACTTTTGTTGGTGTAAATTGTTTTTTTACATAAGATAATTTTTGATTTAATATTTTTGTATGCCCACATGTTTGATTTTTGCAGGATTTTCTGTCATCTACAAGAAACTAAAGGAACTTATGCCGGTTTTAGTAACTTGTTTCCAAGATTATATTCGGTTGGCTCATACCATGACCCAACTTGATCCTCAATCTTTTGATTGTATGTTATTTATACTTCAGAGCATAGACCATGTAGTCAAGTTCTTTGCCTATGGGATTGGCGACTGTCAGCAAGAGCTACATGTGTCTATGGTTTCTTATGAAGAACGGGCTACAACCAGACAAGACCAAACTATAATGCCGTTGTTGTTGAAGAAGTTATTTGTTTTGTTTCCACTCAACCCAACGTATCACCTTTCAGGAAAGGTATTTGCATATTATATATGTTAGAATCATGCATTTTGCTCCTGTAATGCATTGTTTTCTTTTGCTTTGTTAGTTAAATGATTTTTACAATTCTTCTGGACATATCGTTTTGGTGGCTATAATAAATTAAATAAACGACCTTGAGAGTTTTGCCCATTGTTTTATGAGTAAGGCATGGATTACTAAGATTCATAGAATAACCACTGTCTTTGGTATTATTTTGAAGTGTTTGATACATGTTTTGGTTGGGGCACCTCGCAATACAGTATTTATTGTTCCATATTATCTGTAATATGGTTTTCCTTTTCTCAACATTCATTTCATTGCATCTTTTATATTTAAGTGTTCTTATAGAAAGGTGAAATTCTCTCTCAGAAACTGAAGCTCGTTCAATCAGTTTTTACTTTTCATAGTGTCCTTGGCTCTAAGTTGAACATGCCCGACGTAGACACATGACACAGACTGGATGATACACTGGTTTTAAAGGAAATGCAAGTCATGACATGACTCAACCCTAGTTTGGAGCTTGTTATCCTTCTAATGCAAACTTATGAACAAAGATTAACTAACACTCTGCATAAGTACCCAAATTTAAATTTCAAGCAGATGAAACAAAGCAAAAAGTTGGCATAGCAGTCTAGGAAAATCAGGAACAATCATCTAATAGCAGCTTAGTACAGACTGGAACAACCTTTTAGAAGATTCTAGGATTGCTCCTAACAAAATCAAATCTCATCCCTGTCAGAATCTACTGTAAGGCTTTTATTCTATGTGGAAGATTCAATTCGTTAATGCAACTACCTTCAAGTTCATTTCATCCTGTTGGAACATGTGTCATATCTTGTCTGAATGCAGATTTCGCTCATGGGGGATTCAATTTTTCTATCATACATACTAGAAACTTTTCTATTTTCACTTAGCTTGTCCCTACTTTTATTTACTCCATTGCAGGATGATGATAAATATTCTATCTTGAATATCTTGATTATGGAAATCTTTTTGCACTCAATTGACTGGCTATATCCTCCTGGTGCTTTACTGGAAAAATTTCTTGAATTCTTCACAACTGCTCTCTCAGTGGAGGTATGATAATCTTTCGCATGGCATGCTACTTGGAGTTTTCTATGTAGAACCTTCAAATCAGTTCTTTGCATCACTTGAATTTGATATTAGTGTTGGGACTAGCATAAGTTGGCAATTTGATGACCTAGATGTAAGTCTGGATTCTGGAAGGTAGATGCTGTTCGGAAGATATCATGTGTATACTTTGAGGAGCGTGACCTTGGGATGCTCGGAGGTACTTAAATCTGCATTGGTTGTGCTCAGTGGAAGCTTCAATGATGTCAATGTGATCAGACAATTTCACGAGGAAGACAAGTGTTCACTTTGACTTGTCATTGGAGACCTTTGACAATGTGATATATATATATATAGTGAGCTTATTGTGTGGACGTCCATATTTAAAATATGGACATCCACTTTCCTGATCAAATTTTCATGATCCGAGCCGTCAAATTTCTTTAAAAGGTGTTTTTAAGGGTTTCCGTTCAAATTTTCATGATCCGAACCTTGCGTGAATCCTTAAAAACACATTTTAAAGATATTGGACAGTTCATATTGTAAAATGGGCCTAAGTTGACCAGTCGGGTTGGAACTGATCGCACGAGGGCTGATTTGTTTGTTGGAACAATTTGTCGGACTGGAATAGATCGTCAGAGGTCCGACAAGGATGGCCGAGGTCCGACGAGTGGCAGATCAGGGATGTGTTTGTTGTTTTGGGTGATGCTGGAGGTCCGATGAGAATCCGATTGATGCTGAATTGTGCTTCGATGACCAAACAAGAGCATATTAATTACAAAATCGCAAGAATCAGAAAACCAAGATCCAATCAAGGTCACCAGATGCTGGAGTAACGCCGACGGGGGTTGTTGGACGGCAACGAGAGATGGATCATGGTCAGCGAGGGTTATGGTAGTGGTTTCGACAGATCTGGAGGTAGGTGGGCGATGGGATCTATGGCGGTGTTTTTGACGGGAGACACAGAGAGCGACAGATCTGGAAGTCGAGAGGGCAACGACGACCAGCCGGAGGTGAGGTCCTCCTAGATCGCCGATCGGGGTTGCTGTTTGGGTGTCATTGGACGTCCAACAAAGGTCGCCGAGATCCTGCGAGGGTCGACGATGTTGCTAGTTGGGCTGGTTAGAGCAGTTCGAGGAGAGAGAGACGGGTTGCTGGTGGTGCAGATCGGGGACAGACAGAGAGGGATTTCTGGTGTAGATCGGGACGGGGGGTGTAGAAAGAGAGAGAGAGAGAGAATTTGCATGGGAGCCTTATGACTCTGATACCATATTAGAGAAATATGACTTGTATTTCTTGAAAAATAATGAGATTACAAAGGGTGTATAAATAGTCAAAATTAGGAAAGAAATCTACCCTAATCAAATCCTAATTAAGTCCTTAATCAAATCCTAATTAAGTCCTTAATCAAATCCTAATTAAGTACTTAATCATATCCTAATTAAGTCCTTAATTGACTTCTATTTAAATCTAATGATATTACAAAAATATACATTTACACCCATTGAGGGTCTTCGATCTCCATCAACAATATGAAGCACCTTCACTAGAGGAGTAAACACTTTCAAGCATAAGATTACACTATTCCAAAATCACATACTCATCACCGTAGATAATGCCATATTCTCTCTGTGCTCTTAGCCCATTTACTCTTCTCATGCATTGCTACTAAACATTGTTTTTAAGTCTTGTTTCTTCTCCATTAAACTTTGCGAAAAGAACGCAGTTGCAAATCTAGTAACACCAGGCCTCACTATGTCTCTCTTTTTTGTATCTTTTCGCATCATTGCCAATGTATTATGATGGGCATAAACAAATATAGTGAATGCCTTTGCCTTATCTATAAGACCTTTGAACTAAAGTTGCTTACCAATTCTTTCAAGCGTGAGGTTTAATGTGTGAGTTGAACATGAGGTCCAAAACATGTTAGGCCTCTTGATCTTCAACAAATCTGCCACGACCATATTATTTGAAGCATTGTCCTTGACAACTTGAATTACATTTTGTGCTCCAATGTCATCAATAAACTTGTCAACATAGTTGAAAATATACCCCGTCATGTGTGACTCCTTCGATTCTTCCTTAGAAGAAAGAAAAGTAGTCCCAAGCTTGCAATTGACTTCTATTCTCTTCTGCGAGGGAAAGGGCAAGTTCATGATGCTTCTCTTTTTTCGGTCGATCTAAGCATCGGTCATGATGGAGCAACCCGTTAAAGCCCAATCTTGTTCTTACTTCTTGAGTGACATTTTTGTTCTATCCACCTCCTCCTTTATCAATAGCTCCCTTAATTTGTATTGACTTGGAGGTTGGTACCCGATGCGAAATGGACCAACTGCTTCAACAAATTGTAGAAAGCTATCATTGTCAATAGCATGAAATGGAATACCGGCTTCATACACTCATCTAGCCAAGTATTGATGCACGTCATGAGTTTTTCCTACCAAAGTGCCTCATTTATGTTTTTTTGTAGCATCCTCTTACTTGCATTCATGGAAGAAGAATCGGGATTGATGGTTGAGGCGTATTTGTTCATGAGACCAACAAAATGAGACCCCTTCCTTGATCCTACAACTTCAACTTCATCCTCCTCTAATTGTTCACCATATATATCCACTTCCTCCCTAATTTCTTTTACCTCTTTCTTCTTCTCTTTCTTTTTATTTTGTGATGCTACAATTGCCTCTTTACACTTGACGTGATCTTCCTTAGTGGATCTAGTGCATGAAGCAATGTTTCTCTTAATATGAGCTATGTGTTGTTTCATCCTATAAATCCCTTCACTATAAATTTTCCCACATAATTTACATTGCAAACGATCCAACTTTGAAGAATCCACTATAACTCCATATTCCCATCCAATATCGTTCAACCCTCTTTTCAAAGTGACGGACTCATTATTGGTAGTAGAGGCCGCCGAAGAATTACCCGGATTATGAGACATTGTTTGATGCAATGAATGATAACTATAAAAAATAACACAAAAATAGTGAAATAAAACAATTTGCAATAATAAATTAGTGAAATAATAAATGTACCTGTAGATTGCTACAGTACTTAGAAGAAATAAATGTAGTGTAGCTGTAAAATAGTGAAATAAATGTAGAAATAAGCATTTAGTGTTCAGTGTTCAAGTTCCAACTACCTGTTGCCAGATCCACTCAGAAGTGAATACCCGTACCGTAGTTAAGATTAGTGGCAATACTTCAGATGGCAATACCAGTAGTTCATATGGTAATTACAAGGTTAAGATCGACTCATTTTATAAGAAATCGATTCATTGCAGAGCAGTGCAGAGAGAAATCGATTCATCAAAAATCGACTTATCACAGAGAGAGATCGCGAGTGCGATCTCAGAAATGGAAGGCGATGGAGAGAGACAATGGCGACTGGCGAGAGAGACTAACATACCGTAGACTGTGTGAAAGACAATCAGCGACTGACAGAAGATCAATCGGCGACTGTCGAGAGAGACGAAGGCGATAGGGAGCAACAACGGAAGGTATAAAAATCTTCGAAAACCTAACAAAAAGCCTTGTCGTTTTCGCAATCTCAGTTTAAAAAACAAAACGCGAGTTGCGACTAGTCGGCCGACAACGATTAGTCATCCGGTCACCATTTAGTCGCCGATTAATACCCAGTCCGACTAGCTTACCCAATTACCTCAAAATCTAGTCGTCAGGCCTCCGCCTACCAATTAGTCGCCGATTAATCGGCCCTAGGAGCCGATTTTTAGAACATTGTTTTTTTACAATATAGCAAAGTGGGTGCTAATGGCTTTGTACTTTAGACGGTGTTTAGGATGATTTTCATCACGCTTCTTTTTTGTTTACAAGAACTGTTTGGGTCGCCATATATTCTTTCCATATAGCGGATGTGCTTGGGGTAAACAGAAAGTTGTATCCCCACCCCACTGAGCCTAAAAATGTAAATAAATAGAAACGAAAAGAAGAAGAAAAATCACATGGCACATATTCTCTTAAAGTTAACATGGTCTTTGTTAACCTGCAGATTTGCAACGGCACACGGTCTGGTAAAGCAGTACACGAAAAACACGTACTTTCCTTGATTCCTTTTATTCCAAAACTTGTAGTTCAAGTATCCGGTTACTGGAAGTCTCGTACTCTACAGGTTTGGCTAATTCTTGTCTAAAATTAGTTGGTACTAAGAGCTATGCTTCAGTTTTTTTCCTTTGATGAGGGCATATGTTTAAGTTTGGCTGGTCCTTAGTTGTCTGTGGTTTCTAAGTTGTTGATCTGTGAAAATTATTGGTATCATTAGTATAATCTCAAATGACTGGGACTTCCATTACAGGCTTTTACAAAGATTTTCAGAAGTTGTAATCTAGAGTCTTCAGTGAAATGGGCTTGCTTATCTGCAATAGAAGCAATGTTAGTTCCTGTAAGTTCTTGCTTTTTTTATAGTTCAACTGACTGTTGAGTTATTTATGTTCCTTCTGATGCTAGTTCTTGTAAGCTCTTATCATTTAGCTGTTTCTGAAAAACAGCACAAATCTGTATCTACATATATTTCGACCTTTTTTGAATTGTTGTGTAGGTAAGGTACACTCATTTACTGTTCTCAAGCAAACTATAGTAGATTTTCTCTCTTTTGTTGCCTACTTTAAAATTTAATCCATTTTCTTATCAATGCAAATTACAGAGGCAAGGCTTGATGTACGTAGATGCAAGCGATCAAGAAATGTTAGACTATCAGATTACTTGGATAAGAGAGCTTCCCTTATTGCTATTAATGCTGGGCGATAAGCATCCATTGCGTTCCAGGGTAGGCATTTACTATCTAAAAAAGTGTTTGTTTACATGTACTCCATAAATTGGGGATGAGGATGTTGGAATCTTAGCTTTTCTTACAATCAGATCAAAATGTTTTCGGCTATTATTCCTTGAGTGGTTGCAATGCTTCTTGCAGCGTGTTCTGAGCCTCCTACTTCGGTTAGGACAATGTGCTGTTTCGAACACTTTATTTGCACAAGAGTATGACAACATGCTGTACTCATTGGCAGAATTTTACTGCACATCCATGGATGAGAGTAAGAATTTAAGTCTGTAAATTTTCTATTTTCAAAGGTGCTTGTTTATGCGAATCTGAGCACTGTGAATTAGCTTATTGCCACCCTGTTTCTTTGTTGCAGGAAACGTGTCTTATGGTCCTTTTGTTAGGCTTGATAGAGGTGCACAGGAGCTTTCTATCTGTTCCCTTTACTATGTCTCTGTTGTGGATTCCCTCCTGCTCAAGCCACTTGTTTGGTGTTGCTTATGTGAGTACATCTGTTGTTTCAATTTTCAATCTCAAGGAGTTTCATCATGAAACTTCCTATGCATATGTTTGTATTTTTAATAAATAATGACTTAAATTTGTCCTGTATCCACATTTATTATACTGCATATGTTTGTATTTGCATAATTATAACTTCAATCCCAGGTAACCCTATGCCATAGGTGAGTTCCGCGCTCACCAAGATTTGTATGAGATCACTTACCCGCTTTGCTCTTTGTTAAAAACCCAATAAATAATCTATCTTGTCTAAAAAGCTCAACAGAAATAGGAAAAAAACTGACTGCATGTAAAGGCTCAGAACACACTACAAAAAGATCATTTATAGCCAAAGGTCATCAGGAACAATAGTATCCAAAGACGCAACTAAAAAAAAAATCCTCTTTGTCCAAAGTCTTGGAACATATAATAGAATTCACCTATATGATTATGTCCCAAGCCCCAAGAAAAAAATCTTGCTCAGAGGCACAAGCATAAAACTTTCCTTAAAGGCTAAATATAACAGTCTCTGTTTGTGGCTCACCAAGATCTTTAATAAAGCACAACAAAATGGAATCCTTTTTTTCTAATGGGCCCAAAACAGCTTCATTGTTGGGCCCTTTAGACAAAGAAGGGGTTCCATTATGATGCTCTGGATTGGGGATTGCATGGGTAAGGTGGTAGTATGTGCATTACTGATGTTATGAAGGAAGCAAGGTAATAAGCATATAAAGTTAATTGAGTTTTTAGGCCTCCACTCTTTGATGCCTTTCGGCTTTGATTTGGGGGCATGATGCCATGACATAACATCCCTTGGGTTTCTCGATTTTTGGAGGTGTAAGGGGAACACTATTTTAGCGGTAGAACTTTATGGTAGCAATCACTTTATCTATATATTGCCAAATGTTAGATTTGTCTTTAGTTATCCACGACCATACACCAAAGACTCATATGTAGGTGCAGGAGACTTGGGCTCTGTGAGCACAAAGTGATGCGGATAGCATTGCGGATGCTTACTTGGAGACCCGTGGGCGACGTTACGCACGTGCTGTGGGTAAAACAGCCACAACTTGGGCTGTGTAACTCCGATTGAGGCCCATAATATACCGTTGGAAAACTAACGGAAAGATGCATATGGTGTTCCACTGCTATGCCGTGTTGGGCCTATCTTCAAAATT
>NMUG010010388.1:0-10968 GCA_002855965.1 Monotropa hypopitys
AAATAATGTGACCCAAAAACACTACTTGATCCAACCAAAACTCACACTTATTAAACTTTCCATAAAGATGTTCATCCCTCAACTTCATCAATACTAACCTCAAATGTTCTTCATGTTCTTGCCTCGACCGTGAATAAATCAATATGTCATCAATAAACACAATCACAAAGGAATCAAGGTATGGTTGAAAAATTCTATTCACCAAATCCATAAAAACTACCGGAGCATTAGTCAATCCAAAAGGAATCACAAGGAACTCATAATGTCCATACCTAGTCCGAAAAGCCGTCTTTTCAACATCACAATCTCTCACCTTAAGTTGACGGTAATCCGAACGCAAATCTATTTTAGAAAATATGGATGCACCTTGAAGTTGGTCAAATAAATCATCAATTCTAGGCAATGGGTACTTATTCTTCACCATAACTCTATTAAGTTGCCTATAATCAATACACATTCTCATCGATCCATCTTTCTTCTTTACAAACAAAACCGGTGCTCCCCAAGGTGACACACTAGGCCTCACAAGACCTTTTTCGATCAACTCCTTTAATTGAACCTTAAGCTCATACAATTCCGCCGGTGCCATCCTATATGGGGCAATGGATATAGGATTAGTACCCGGAATCAATTCAATAGTGAACTCAACTTCTCGGTCCGGTACCACCCCGACAATTCATCCGGAAATACATCTTGGAACTCTCTCACAATGGGTATATCATCAATATCACTCACACTTTTCTTCTCCTCAATTACATAGGCCAAGTATCCCAAACAACCCTTCTTCAACATAGACATAGCCTTTAATGACGAGATAATACAATGAGGCAACTCTACACTATCTCCACAAATTTTAACCTCGCATTTGTCAGGTATACGAAAAAGTACTTCTTTACTCACACAATCTATGACCGCATGGTAAGTGGATAAAAAGTCCATTCCCAAAATAACGTCCAAGTCCAACATGTGCATAGGTATAAGATCTATCTTTAATACTTCATTTCCCACCCAAATATCACACCCCGGATAATAAGTCTCCAATGAAAGTACGTCCCCCATAGGTGTAGATACAAGTAATGTGTGATTAAGCAAAGATAACATTCTACCCATACGCATGCCAAAAGCAGTAGATACGAAAGAATGTGTTGCGTATTGAGCATACAAGTCACAAATACGGATAGTACCTGTCACCATGTCCGGGTTGTTTTGTGCCGCTTGCTTGTCCAATGCAAAGACTCTTCCATGTGATGTTTGCCCAGCCGTATTCTTGTTAGCCCCCATTGCAACACTGCCCACTGAAATTGCTTGCCCTTGATTTGGTGGTTGTCCACACTGACTAACCTTGTGCCCATGTTCTCCACATCTAAAACATTTCACTCCTTCCCTCTTCACCCCACAATCTTTGGCTATATGGTTTGGAGAATCACACTTGAAGCATTTTCTAACATACCCACCAGAATTAGATCCCATAGGTTGATTCACACTCATTTCATTCTTTCCACTCCACCCACTCCTTTGACTTCCATTTCCACCACCACTATTGTTCTTGCTAAAACCTCCTTTTGAATTTCCATCCCCTCTAGAGTTTCCTCCGTGATCAAACCTTTGCTTCTTCCTATTCTCCTCTCTTGCCCGAAAATGATTGTATGTCAAGCCACATCCTCTTAGCCATATCAACTAGTCCGCAAAATTTTTCTCTCTAAAAGGCAACATTCTATAGCCCACGTGGTTAGCCATACCCATTCTAAACCTTTTACACCTTTTCTCCTCCGTATTAACCATATCCGGTGCATATTTTTCCAACTCCGTAAATTTTGCCTCATACTCTTCCATAGACATGCTTCCTTGCTTCAAATTGGTAAAGGCTAGTTCTTGGTCATATTTGAAACTCTCCGGATAAAATTTGTCATTAAACCCTTGAAGAAACCTATCCCAAGTGATCATCCTAGGGGCACCCGGCTCAACACCAAGTGCCGGTACCTCCTCCGCTCTTTTAAAAGTATTCCACCAACTCCTAGCCTCCCCCTTAAATAGAAAAGTAGCCAACACTACTCTTTGATCTCCAAAAACTCCCATAGTATCAAGAACCAACTCTACCTCCTTTAACCATTCCTCCGCAATCTTGGGATTATTAGAACCCTCAAACACAGTAGTACATAGTTTCTTGAACCTTTCTAAGAGTCCAGTATTAGTACCTCTTTCCTCATTTCGCTCATTCCTCATTTGCATAAAAACATTCTGATTCTCGGCTAACTGTGCTATTGCAGCCATCATTCTAGCATCCTCTGGTGCTAAGGGTGGAATACCTCCCATCGGATTTCCTCCATTCACACTTGCTTCCTCCTCCGGTACTTGATCGTTGGGCTCCATTATATTTTGAAAATCACATCACAGAGAACAAACATGGTGGAAACAAGCGTTAGATGTCAAATACACACACGTTAGATACACACCTCAAATACTTAAGTGTAACGTATGACATCCTATGGTCCACTACTAGCTTCCACACCACTAACACCACACTCTAGTATTTGTTATATTATGCTTTTCATTCGACTATCCAAGTTTTCACATTAGAAGAGAATGTTGATCAGGCACTTCTTCCAAATCCGAACACAAGGTGAGTCTCTTGAGTGTCGAAGACACACATAATAGTCACAAAATACTATTACAACCCAAAACCATCACACTTCAAAATCTTACACCTCAAGTGGTACAACTTTTCTTACTAAAGGTCCTTTACTCGGAAGTGTAAACTTCAGCTCTGATACCAATTGTAACACCCCTTACTAAAAATACACTAAGAAATGCGGAACTAAAAATTTCTTTAATGAAGAACTTAAAATGTAAACCACTAAAAAGTCACAAGAGTAACTTAACATCATACTAAGAAAATACTCCAAACCATTCCTCATAAGTTTTCTATCACAATTTCATAACCATGCAACACAAACATGGAATACAATATTAGATCTCCAAATTAAGTACTAATAAAGAGAAACATACTAAAGTTTACTACAAGGAGCTAGTCACTCTACTATCAAATTTCAATCCCTTGCAAACTCATGCCACGTTCATGAAACATCTTTCTCAAGTCTCTCAACCAAGCGACCAAAGCATCGTAGTGGACCGCTAGCATCTTCAACCTAGTTTCCAAGCATCAAAGACACAAGGAAACCAGAGTGTGAATATAATATTTTGCTTTCCAAATTTTACAAGGAGTTAGATAAAACAATGAGAATTAGAACATGCAAGCATAAGGGTCCAACCCCTTAAAACATTTATCTCACAACCCCTTTTTGCATCCCATGCATATGTATATTTATACGGTTAAATCCACAAGGACATAAAGTCCTCAAATCATTTACTTACACATCAATGTGCAGTCTGCAAGAACATAAAGTTCCCAAAATGTATTGTCACTACCACATCTATCCGGGTAGTCTGCAGGAACATAAAGTTCCCAAATTGAATAGTCACTACCACGCTAACCGTGTAGTCTGCAATAACCTAAAGTTCCCAAATTGAATAGTCACTACCACGTCTAACCGTGTAGTCTGCAAGAATATAAAGTTCCCAAATCATTTTCATGATATATGGTATGCATATAACCCCACACTCACCTCACACCCAACAATGGTAATATATATTAAGCATGTGATAAAGAATGATCTCTAACACTTTGCACAAAAGAAGATAATAATTTAAAAGACTTGCAAAGTACTTGCAAAATACTGCAACATACACTCACATATGGTCTACGCGTTGTTACGATTATTCCCTTCCAGAATAATACAATTCTCCACGGTATTCCTTGTCAAAACAAGGGAAATAAATCAGTCCGAGATGACATGAATTCAAATTAAACTCATCAATACATGAAATCAAGGAATTATATATTACTTCTCATAGTTCATACATAAAACCCCTTTGTTTTCCCCCCTTTTGTGTAATATATTCACAACATTTAAATTCTCAAGAGTATATCTATTAGATCCATGTTGAGATTCAAGGATTATTAAGTTCCACAAGGTTTTTTCTATATATATATTATGGTTGTATATACATGAATCAAAGTCAAAACCCATGATTTCCTTCCATATAAACACTCAATTCTTTCTTCTATGAACTTAGATCCTCCATTAGGGTTAGAGTTACAAGATAGAGACTTGTAAGAATGAAAGAAATACAGTACTTACGGATTTATACAAGATTGAATGATCACAATCCAAGATCTCTCTCTCTCTCCAAGGTCATCAATGGAGTCCTCCTTCTTCTTCCCCAACTTTCTCTCTCTCTAACTCTCTCTCTAGGCTTTTAGAATGAGAAATATGCAGTAAGGGTCGTAGGTTAACTCCCAAATAATATTTATATAAGTTTAAAACCGTTCCCCCCCCTTTAAATTTCGAAATCCCGAAGTTTTTAAAATTTGAACTGCCGACCTTTGTCCGGACGATACTTGACTTCGTCCGGACCACCGAGCTTCGTCTGGACGAACTTTGTTCATGGTCCGGATGATGATTCCAGATTTCACCAATTTTTTACAAGTTTACTTTCGTCCGGACGACCTACCCCTTGTTCCGGACGACGCTTCAACACAGATTTTCGCATGCTATCTGCCATGGTCGTCCGGACGAGACCTAACCCATGGTCCGGATGACACTACCCGAAAATGCTTGTTTGATCTCCAAAACACTCCAAACTCACCTAACACAACCTTGAACACTTCTATAACATTTTCAACACTTCGAAAGTCACTCAAAAACTATTTTCTCACCTTCCTAAGGTCCCAAATGCCTTATAAACAAACCTTAAAATATTTATATCACTCTACAAATATCTAACTTAATCCATCCCTAACAAAACATCCTCTTTTATTAAAAATAATAAAGAACGAGATTGTTATCTATTAATTTAAGGTAACGGATGTTACAATGTATGTTTTTTAAGGTAAATTTTTTCCAAAAGATCGCAAACAATCCATCTCATAACATGCATCTCATCTTTTCATATCATTGCCCAACATGCATTATATAATAAATGCAACAACAACAATTAAATAATAACTCGCAGATGTACAATTAAAAATACCATAATCCTACACTCACCGATATCGCTTAACCCTTTTTCTCCTTGCCTTTGAGCGATGTCTCAATGCCTTCCTCGAGCATCCTTGTCAAAACAATCTATAATTTCAGTCCACAATAATTATAAATTGACAAGGAAATATAAGATTGAATTGCATACTTGACAATAGTGAAATAGTCTTAACTATGAATCATTACAATCATCCTACTCAAAAATCCAACATGGAACCCCAAGTCATACACAAACCCTTTATGATTTCACATGAGTTCCAACAACAAATATACATAAAAACACTAACAACTTTCTATAATCCCAAGGTGATCAAGCATCTACATCAAAAGCTCACACACATACAACCTTTACCCCTAAACATTGAGATTTACTCACAACCCAAGCAACCCTCTTTATATAAACTATAGATCCGGCCATAAGTCTCGACATACATGAGCATGGACTTGATACATACTTAAACCCAAAGATTTGGTGGAGGAATGGAGAGATAAAGTCTATAAAAGAATAAGAATAGAAGGACTTACCAAGGATCCAAGCCACAAGAAGGATTTCTCTCAAGTTTTCTTCCCAAGCTCCTTCAACAATGGTGGTCTTCCTCTCTCTCTCTCTCTCTCCACTTTTCTCTCTAGGTTTAGAAGTCTAATAGAGGCTAAGAATGAGTTCTTATCAACCCTAATATGTTTTGGGATGTTTAAAACCGATTAATGAGTGAAAATCCGAATTAGCCCTAAATAAAATAAAACTGTCGTGCCGCTTCATCCGGATGAGCCCCACCTTCGTCCGGATGACCACCTTAGTCCGGATGGGACTCCCTGTCGTCTGGACAACCAACACCAAATTTCTCCGGAAACATTTCTGCTCACTCGTCCGGACGAGAACCAACCATGGTCCAGACGAGCACCCCAGGATGACCCCCAAACCTTGCTTTTTGACTCCCAACACCTCCAAACTCAAACCAAACACTTCCTAAACATTCTAAACATAGAAATCACATCCTAAAGACATTATATGACTTTCTGCAAGCCCAATTATCACTTCCAAATCAAAGCCTCAAAGATTAAAGGTCATGTTAATTATCTAAGTTAGCCTTAACCTCAATTTCCCCAACCTCAAACCACACAAGTACCTCAAGACACTTCTACCATCATGGTTTAACGATTATACCTCAAGGTTCAAATTGATTATTTAATATGAAACATTAATTATTTTCATGAAATCATTAAAAGAATTGAAATGAAGGTTACGGGTATTACATCGTTCCCGAAATTTAGAATAAGCAAAATAGAATACCTGAAAAGAAGTGCGAATGTTTCTCCCGTATTGCATCCTCGCTTTCCCACGTCACTTCCTCAATTCCATGATTTTGCCATAGAACCTTGACTAAAGGAACCACCTTGGAGCATAGCACTTGCTCCTTGCGATCCAAAATCTTCACCGGCCTCTCTTCATATGACAAGTCTTCGTGTAACTCCAATAGTTTCACCTCTAACACATGTGTCGGATCACCCGCGTATTTCCAAACCATAGACACGTAGAAAACATTGTGCAAACGAGACAATTCCACCGGCAAAGCCAAGCGATACGCCATCGCCCCCACTCTATCCATGATCTCATAGAGTCCAATATACCTCGACACTAATTTCCCTTTTCCCTTAAAACGAACGATGCCCTTTCACAGTGAAACTCGTAAGAAAACATGATCCCCAACATCAAATTCTAACTCCCATCGCCTATTACCCGCATAAATATTTTGACGACTTTGAGCAACCTGCAATCTTTCTCTAATGAGCTTGACTCCCTCTGAAGCTACTTGCCCCAATTCCGGTCCCAAAATTTGACGCTCGCCCACCTCACTCCAACAAAGTGGTGTCCGACACCTCCTACCATACAACGCCTCAAATGGTGTCATGCCAATACTACTCTAAAAACTATTATTGTACGCGAACTCAATCAATGGAAAATAGTTATCCCAACCTCCAAGGAAATCAAGAACACATGACCTCAGCATATCCTCAAGCGTTTGGATCGTCCTTTTCGACTGTCCATCCATTTGAGGATGAAAAGCGGTACTAAACTTCAAAGATGTACCAAAAGCCTGCTGCAAATTTGCCCAAAACCTCGACGTAAACTTAGGGTCTCTATCATTGACAATCGAAATGCCCCATGCAACCTAATAATCTCATCCACATAAATCTTGACATACCGATCTGTAGAGAACGTAGTTCTCACCAAAAGAAAATGTACGAATTTCATCAAACGACCCACTACAACCCAAATAGAGTAAAAAATCCCCTTAGACTTAGGCAATCCCACAACGAAGTCCATTGTAACGTGCTCCCATTTCCACTTGGGTATTGGCAAATTCTGAACTAATCCTCCCAGTCTTTGGTGTTCAATCTTCACCCTTTGACATGTAAGGCATCTAACAACAAAATCGGCTATATCCCTTTTGAAACCTCTCCACCAATAATTTTCCCTCAAGTCACGATACATTTTTGTAGACCCCGAATGCATAGAAATTTTAGAACTATGACCCTCTTCCAAAATATTTCACCTAAGCTCCACATCCTCCGGTACACAAACCCGGTTTCTAAACATCAACATACCATCCCCACGAACATAAAACTCTAATTTTTCGCCCAATAAAATTTGTTGTTGCATCTTCTCTAGAAATACATCATGCTTTTGTCACTTTCTAATCTGATCCATAAACAATGGCCTCACCACTAGATTTGCCAAAAGGACATCATTCAAGCCCAAGGATAAATCAACACCCAAAATGTTCAATTCAGAAAATTTCTCAACTCTAGCACAAGTCAACCAAGATACTTTATTCATAGATTTTCTACTCAAAGCATCTGCCACTACATTCGCTTTCCCCGAGTGATAATGTATATTGCAATCTTTATATTTGATTAAATCTATCCACCTACATCGCTTCAAATTCAAATCTTTTTGGGTAAATAAATATTGTAAGCTTTGGTGATCGGCACAAATTTCACAAGTTACACCATATAAATAATGCCTCCAAAGCTTTAATGCAAATACTATGGCCTCTAACTCAAATCGCGTGTAGGGTAATTTCGTTCATGAGTTTTAGTTATCTCGAAGCATATGCTATCACTCTCCCTCGCTGCATCAAGACACAACCCAAACCACAATGCAATGCATCACTAAATTTACCAAATCTTTAGTCCCCTTCGGAATAGTCAATATAGGTGCCGAAACCAATTTCTTCTTTAAAACCCGAAAGCTATTCTCGCACTCCTCTGACCATACAATTTTAACCCCCTTTCTAGTAATCATAGTCAATGGCATAGCAATAAACAAAATTTTTTCGATGAAGCGCCTATAATAACCTGTCAATCCTAAGAAACTACGAATTTCAGTCACGCAAGTCGGTCTTTCCTAATTCACCACAGCCTCATTCTTTATAGGGTCCACATAAATACCCTCACTAGAGATGACATGCCCCCAAAAGACTACCTAATCAAGACAAAATTCACATTTGTTAGATTTTCCATACAACTGCTTCTCTCTCAATTTTTGCAAAACCAAACACAAATGTTTTTCATGTTCTTCTCTAGACCGCAAATACACCAAAATATCATCAATGAATACTATCACAAAGGAATCCAAATAAGATTGAAACGCCCTATTCATCAAGTCCATAAATACTGTCGGGACATTTGTCAACCCAAAAGGCATAACCATAAACTCATAGTGTCCATATCTAGTACGAAAAGTCGTCTTTGCAACATCACAATCCCTAATTTTCAATTGGTGGTAACCAGACCTCAAATCAATTATTAAAAATACCGAAGCTCCCTGAAGTTGGTCAAAAAGATCATCAATTATAGGAAACATGTATTTGTTTCTCATGGTGACTTTGTTCAATTGCCTATAGTCTATGCACATTCTCATCGAACCATCCTTCTTCTTTACAAATAATATGGGTGCTCCTCAAGGAGACACACTAGGTCTAATGAATCCCTTATCAAGTAACTAATGCAGACTGCCAGCTTCTCTACACGGGAAGGATGTTGTACTGGGCAACAACTCTATTTGCCCCTTCCCACACTAGAATATGGCATATCAGAGTGGACACGGCCCATCTAGTCGGGTTCTAATCAAGGCTGACTTCTAAGGGATCTCATTGTATCGGATAGGGCTATGCCATCCTTGGAGGAGGAAGAACACGAGTACCGAACTCCCATTCTCATCTTGGCTAGATCATCCATCTTACAGTTCGGCATCCAGTGGTTGGTCTAAGCAGATCTTATTCGCCATGACCACTAAGCGCAGCAAGTCATATCCGGGCACCCAGTAGTGCCAGCAAGGCCACATCCACTCGGGAACCCTTATCATTCCTATGGAAGGCCAAACAACAATTACCTGCACTCCCAATGATCAGCCGAATTGCCAAAGAAGTAGCTCGCTCCATTACTCCCCAGCTAGGCCAGAGGTCTTCTCCAACAGGCTATCCCGGGACCGCACTCGCCAGATGAAAACAATCCTTTTTGACCAACTGGAGGGTCAAGAGGCTTTGTCCCTAAACTCAAATGCTCAGCTCGGCAAAGCCAGTATCCCTCTACGCGGCCAAGGGTAAGGCAACTGTCATTGGAATCTTGGGAACTTGTTCCCGTATCTCTTTTTCTGGTCCCACAATAATGTCATATTTTGTCTTTTCTTATTTTTACTTACCCGATGTGTTTAGGGTTTGTCTTTTTCCTTTTGGGCCTAATTTGTCAAAATCTCAAAGATTGTACTTAGGGTTTCTTTCCTCTTTAGGGTTTCTTAGACCACCCTATAAATAGGAGACTGATGTATTGATGTAAGTAGTAGTTATTGTTGAAATTAAGAAATTGTTCAGGCTTGTTTGCTTGTTCATTCCCCATTCCCAACTGTTTAGGAATCAACAGTTGTGATTGAAGCCGTTCCTCTGGGTATTCGTGCGCGAATCAACATATCAATGAGCCTTTCTCTTGGTATTTGTGTGTGCAAATCAACAGGTGAGAAAAGAGAATCAACTCTGGTATTCTTCGAAATCAATGGAGGCATTCTGTTTATCCATTTCATTTTCTGTCCTTGTTTGATAATCGGGAGCCATTCTCGATTTGTTCTTCATCTTGTATTCCGCTGTGTGAGTTCGAAGTCTGTAGAGAGTTTGGATTTGCTTAACCCAAATCCGAATCTGCATCAGTAACTCTTTCAACTGCATTTTTATTTCATAAAGTTCGGCAGGTGCCATCCTATAAGGAGCAATGGATATAGGACTAGTACTCGGAATTAACTCAATTGTGAACTCCACTTCTCTAATTGGAACTACCCCTGACAACTCTTCTGGAAAAACATCTTGAAAATCCCTCACAATAGAAATATTCCTAATACTCTTCTCACCCTTCTTAGAATCGATCACATAAGCCAAAAGTCATTTGCAACATTTACTCAACAAGAACATAGCCTTCATAGACGAAATGACACATCTAGGCAACTCCACACTATCACCGTGAATTTTCAGACTAGATTTACCCAGAATGCGAAACAACACTTCCTTAGTAACACTATTGATAATGGAAAAATGAGCGGCTAAGAGCAACTCCAATGCAAGCTATTGTTAATGATATTTTCATAATTTGAAACTAGATTTTCATATTTTGAGCTCCAATGGGAATCCAAAAATGGTTCTAAAATGACACAATGTCAAAATTGGTTCTATATTTGGAACCAAAGATGACTATAGTCATCTTAAAAAAGTATTAGATTGAATTTGTTTTTTATTTTACACAAGTACTAATAATTGTCTTTAAAAAAATTATAGTAATAATTATTTTAAACTTGTCTTTTCTTAAAATAACTTCTACTAAT